>CANSZD010000374.1:0-5000 GCA_947648045.1 Beta corolliflora | reverse complement strand
CAAAAACTACATCTTGTTTAAAACACTATTTGCTACGGTGAAAAGTGCTACGGTAAAGAAATCTTGTTCACTATTCACTATTCACATATTTTTGCGTTAGCCGCCTATCTTTTGTCATGTAGTAACTATTACAAAGTTTATACATTTACATGATAAAATATCTCCATTCTAGTGCTTAACTTGGTAGACAGATGTTTTTATTCTTGTACGGTTGTGTTCTATCTCTTGTAGTTGATACCGCGGTGTTAGATGATTGACCTTATCTTCATAGCTTGTCCATATCTTCGATTATTGAGTACAGTCATACGCTTAACTCTACACATCTTACATGAGTGGTTATTATTTTGTTGCATCCAGCGCAATATCTCTTTAAAGTATCTTACATTAGAAAATTTCTTGGTAAATGCAGAGTGTAGCAGGCGCTTGATGCGGGTGGAGCGGGCTCCATATCCATGATTTAATAGTTTCGACCGCATCATGGCCATATCTTGTGCTTTGCGAGATAATTAGTGTGTTTAACTCCTTATGGTTTATCGAAACATAAGTCTTGACCATGGTAATCAAGGCTTCATAAATTGCTTTTATCTTGACGGCCCTCTTTTCCTTGAGGAGGTGCGGTATCTCATGGTGGTTTAACTCTGTTTGTGCCTTTATTTCTTCGGGGAAGATAAAATGCGTTATACAACCCATTTTAACAACCCTAATACATTGTTTTATCTCGAAGAAGTAACTTCGCTCAGGGCGTATAACATCTTACAAAAATCATGGGAGATTTTGTAATATGCAAATAACTTTTAGTTTGCTTTATATAGTTCAGGAATTGATGATAGCTCTTCTCCATTCGGTGTATATCTTGAATTAAGAGGCCATAATCATAAGTTTGCTTTGATTAAATTTGCATTGCAACCGAGCAACTTATTAACTCGTTTACCCTTTTTAAAGGGTTAGTAATATATCCGCCTTCGATTTCTCCATGGCGGTCTTTTGTGGTTATTTTTGGGAAGGTATTTAGCCTATTGGCAATAAGTAAGAAATTATCTATATATTGGCGAACTTGAGGGATCATTGTTTGTTTGGTACCTAGGGTTAATTTTTCTTTAAAAGAAGTAGTATACGGTATTAAGCTTGGAAAGTTTATTTCATTGATAAGCTGGAGTAGGATTATTGGCTTGGTTGGGGTTATAGGTTTGTAGGGACATACTTCGTTTGAAAGGGGAATTAACTTTTCTTGTGATAACTCGGCTTTTATAATTTTGGCTAGTGCCAATATCACGCTTGCTCCATATTAGGATTCTTTGGAAGTGGCTTCTCTTTTTATAGAAGCAAGTTCTTCCATTATCTTTTTGAGTTGTATCTTGAGTTCTCGATTTTCTATAATCGGTTGTTGAACTATGTCTTGAGAGATAGTCCGCAAAAGCAGTTTTCTTTGGTATTTAGTAATTCAATAGTAAACTCATGCTTGATTAATATACTGCTACAATCTGTTTTATCTCCTTCCTTGTAATTGAATCCTGCAATTTTTGGGTTAGCCAGACTTTTAACAGTTCTATTATACGTTACGATTATAAATTTACTATAAACTATATAACTTTCAAATTTTTTGATTCCATATTTTCTTGCTTTGAGTTCTTTTTTTATTTATATCCCAATTGATTTCATTTGCTTTAAATGTTCTGAGTGATATCTGCAAACATATTCTTTTTTATCATTTTTATATCTATATTTTAATACTTGCTCAGTAGCCATTATTGGTTTCACTAGCATCTGTTTCCACTATCCATGTAAATTCTTTGTCTTCATCGGGAAAACTTAGTTTTGGTAACTTTCGACTAATTCTTTAATTTTTTCTAAAGTCTTTGTGTCGGTATCATTCCATCTAAAATCGTAGTCTTTCTTTAGTTTCTTAGTTAATGGTTCGGTATATTGTGATAGTTTAGGGATAAATTCTCTAACTTGATTAACTATTCCTAAGAACTTTTGTAGTTCCTTTTTAGTATTAATTTCTTGTTGAAACTCTATAATTTTTTGAGCTATATGGTCTTGCATTTTTATTCCGGCTTTATCTATTTCAAATCCTAAGAATTCGATCCGAGTTTTAAATAATTCCATTTTCTTTTTGCTTAACACTATACCACTTTGGTTTTAATGATTTCTATAAATTGTTCTAATAACTTATAATGTTCTTCTTGAGTTTTCGAATATATTAGAATGTCATCAATGTAGACTACACAATTTGATAGTTGATTTAAATATTTATCCATAAATGCTTGGAATCTTCTCGGGGCATTTTTATATCCAAAAAGGTAATACATTCCATTCATAAAATCCATTAGGGACTTTGAATGCTTTGTTAATTGTTTAGATTCTTCGGTTAATTTTAATTGGTGAAAACCACTTTTACAATCAAACTTTGAAAAATAATTGTAACCTTGTATTTGTCTCATTTTAAGTATCTTATTTGGTATGGGGTAATTATATGTAATTGTTTTTCATTTAGAATTCGATAATCTATAACCATTCGTGTTTTACCTCTTTTTTGTTCGAGAATGATTATTAACTATAAATGCCTCTTGCTACTATGTTTTGAGTTACTTGGCCTAATTAATTGGCCGGCTAATAGTTCCGTTATATGCATTTTAAATTCCTTTTCATCTCTTTGGGTATTATTAAAGGGTTTTTGTGATATTATGCTATTCGGGTCTTTTAATGTCATTTGTATTTCCGTTTTATCTTGATACCAATTTTTTAAAAGGGTCATCACTACATAGTTTTTCTAGTTGAGTTTTTAAAGGAGTAAGCTTATCTAAATGGAGTATACCTATTTCTATAATTTCAAAGTTATTAATATTTTCTTTCTTGGTAGTCATTTTTTTGGACTAATTGAGTTTCTTCACCTATTTTACATTTTCCCATTCTATTGGCATTCTTTCTCTATTTTTTACTATTTTAGCTCTTAACTTATGTTTACAAGGAGTAAATAATGTGACAAATTCTTTACCTATACTAAAAGGTTTATATTGGTTAAGGAAGTTAGTTACGAGTATGATGTCTTTTCCTATTAGTTCGAAACAATATACTCTAGGTATAATTAATATTTTATTCCAAATTTGTATTTTTACATTTATTTGGTATAAGGTAATGTTACTACTTGTTGTTATTAAATCCATTGATTCTAAATGGTGTGTTTAATTTTTCCATTACGGTAAACAATTTTCTTTCATTATTGTTGGTTGTGCTCTTTGTATCAACCATTGGTGTATAATATCTACTTTTGTATCCATCAAAGATTATTTTTATAAGTATATAGGTCAAATTACTCATTTTTATTAAGAATTGCTAAGTCATTTGTCATTTTATGTAGTCGTTGTTCTAATATTTCTATGTCTTTAGTTTTTCTCTTGTAACTTTTTAGAATATAATTGTATATTATAGTGATGGCATCCCGCAAATTTAACGTAGTTTAGTCTTTGATTGAAATAACCCTTTTCTTCTTTTGCTATTTCTAAGCTGTTTTTGTAATTGTACTAGTTCAATTAAGGCGGGGAATAGTGTTATTCATTTATTATTTTAGTTTTATATTGGTTTTGATTATATGTAAATTCAAAATAGTCTTGGTTTATTTTCCATGGCTTAACCTCTTCTAAGAAATCTTTTCCTAATATAATTTTGTTATTTAGGGTTATAATATATTCGATGTTTATATCTTGTAGTGCAATCTTTGTTGTTAGGGTGATTAATCTATTAAAATTTTCATTGATGTTAAGAGATAGTTTTTCTAATGGAATATAATTATTTTCAATGTTGATGTCTATTTGTCTTTGTTAGGTTTTTGTTCCTATTTGTATAAGTATATAATGTTCATATGATTTTAGTTGAATAGGTAGGCTGTCGGTTATATGTCGTTTGGATCGAGAATTACTTAACCGTTTCTTTACGATTTCTAAATCTTCATAGTTTGGTTTCGAATATAATTTTAATCCTTTTTCTATAGGTAAAATAAGATGCGTAAAAGGGGTGTCTATAGTTATTGGTCTCAATTTATTTTTGGTATAAATTTGATGTTGATGCTGTTATAATATAGGCATTCTTACATTGTCTTGTCATAACTTTTGATCCATTGGTCATGTTTATTCCACTTAGCATCCAGTATAATACTAATGCTTTTTCTATGTTTTGGTCGGTTAAACTTATAGAATAATTTGGTTTAATTATGAATCTTACTTTACGATAAATAAGATTTCCTTTAAGTTGTGCTATAATAGCTTGTTCTCTTTGGTTCTTTTATTCTGTCATCGGCTAATTCTAACTCTAAGGGAGTATCTATTCCTTCTTTAAAACGAGGCTTTTATTATTATTTCAATGGCTGCTAGTTCTACAAATCTAAATGTAATTGGTTTATTTTTTTAAAGTATTGTTGATTTTGGTTATTTCTTCATTTAATACTTCTTGTGTTATTAAAGGAACTCTAGTATTACCTTGTACTTGGGTTATATCTATAACATGTTCTCTATCTGCTATAACTAGATATTCTTGCTTTTTCCTTTTAAAATACTTTGTTAAATTTGTGAAGTCAAATTTTTTTCTTATCTACTATTTTATCGGGTGACAAAGTAAATCCTTCATATTTTAATTCATTATGTTTTTGCAAATCAAAAATAGCTCTTTGATTTCTACGTTGTTCCGTAATATCTTCATCATAATCAACTTGTTGTAGTTCTTTACTCATCACTATCGGTTTCAATATTATCTGTTTTCTTCATTACTTTCTTCATGGCTTTCTATTCCATTGATTTCATCATTATCTGTTTCATATTCAAGCACATATATTTCTTCATCCGGTGGTATATTGGTTTTGCCTAATTCATATTCCGCTATATGAAGTTCAATGAAATTTATATTTTTAATATTCTTAGTATTATTTCTATTTGTCTTTGCTTTGCATTGTCTTGCTATATGACCTATTTGTCCACAATTGTAACATTTACATCTTTTGGGGTTTT
>CANSZD010000373.1:55000-117798 GCA_947648045.1 Beta corolliflora | reverse complement strand
CTTCCCTTAGTGCCAATGTGTACTTTTTTTTTGCTATCTTGAGCTTTATGTATATTAATGCGTATATTTGTATAATTTGTGACATGACGAGGTGCATACTTGGATAAGAGTACGAGGCTTGGGCCATACTACGAGGATTTAGCCCTTACGTAGAAAGGAACGGGGCAAGGCGATCGACCTCGCCTGCCGTGAAGAATTAAATGTACAAATTGGTAGGAAGTCATTGGTATTTAAAAGAGAAAGGGGGAAGAAGGGGACCTACAAAGTCATCAGGGAAACACACAAATACGACTTCGGAGTACGATAATGGGTCAACTCCATGTGGGAAAGTATTACCGCATGGCATGCAAGTTACAGTTTGCATGCATAACTCTCCATTGTGCACTCATGGAAGAGGTGCCCGAGGGGTTGAAGTGTGCTGTCTATGGGAAGATAGCCATGGTAAGCTTCACGTACAATAACGTTTAGTTTCTTAATTATTTAGTTAAATATATGTATATTACTAATAAAGGATATAAATTACAATATTTTGTGAACTGCGCTTTTGTAGAATCAATTCAATATCGAAGATGATGAAGCCAAGAAGAATGTATTTCTATCCGCTTGCTGCCTGCGTAGATCTGTAGGATTCTGGCGCTTTGCTGGGCAATCAAAGGATCATCAATCGGAGGAAAGGAGGAGGTACTGTACAGTTAAGAAAATCTACGGCGGAGAAACACCATCCGGTCCCGAGGCTTCACCAAACATCATCTCAACACTCCAAATTACCATTTCAGAGTATATGAAAACTATCAAACTCAAGAGTTAGAATCATTGGCCGCCAAAAACAACCCTATGTTTATCATGTAAGAATATTTTATTAAGATTTACTACACTTAGCTCCAGATATTGTATAACACCGCACCTAACCTTTTATTTATAATGGTGTTTTTTTAGGAAAGTCGGGAGAAAAAGTAGCCTAGTGCAAAAGCTAGGAAGTATTATCATCATTCGGGTGCTCCTGCGATATTTGTGTGGCCGCCGCCTTTAACTAATAGCAACCAACACAATGGCTATTGATTCATAGGAGACAAGACATTCTGACACAACACAATGACTCTTATGCCTCAAAAGATGGATGAAAACCCCGACTCATAGTGGCTCACCATGGGATAATAAGTCGATAAGGTACCTAGGATTTACATTATCAGATTTTTGAAAACGTACTTTCCCGAGAGAGAAATCAGGAAAACGATCAATAAACCCCTCCGACGCTCTATATCTTGGGTATATTTGGTACGCAGGGATGAAACACTCTAATTACTACTTTCAATGAGATAACGCCCTAGGCTACTTTAGGACTTTATTGCATCAAATGGTAAAACCATACATTTTCGGTCGATTATCTATTTTTTTGCCCGTTTCTAATGTTATTTTGAATTATTATTAACTATGATATTGTTAGTGAGTCATGTATCAAGCATTTGCCATTTATGCATAAACCCACCAAAGCAATTGATAATGTTTGTACGCAATGACCCAGGAAATCCTAGGATATGTCCTTATAAATTTTACCCGTAATTATATTTCCTATAATGCAAATGATATGCATACATTTATTATTGTCTAATCCTATTTCTGAACATCACCTTAGAATTTAATGCCTCCTATGAATCAATAGCCATTGGACTGGCTACCTGGCCATTTTAATATAAAAGCACTGTGGTGTTGTTTGCAAAAGTAAACCTTAGGGCCTTAGGTATGCAATGTAACTAGTGATCTTAGTCTTATTATCAACCCTAAAACGCTTTAGTCTTAGCTATCTACCCTAAAACGCTAATACCGACATGATTGTTGGAATATCCAAATACGGTGTGTTCATCCTACACGCATAAGTCGAACAACCTGCTCCTATTCCACGGAGCAGTAATATAACATTGTTACACCCTCTAATCGAGCAATCGTTTTTGATCGTTCTCCATAAACTAACTTATAAATCATCCATGATTTATAGCTCATTTCTTACTGTACTTTCTCCGCTTCTTTTAGTCGACTCCATTTCCCTCGGGGTTCATGCTAATGCACTATTTTAAACCTTTATATTTGAAAGAAAATTTGTCAAAAACAACCTTTAAATACAGCTACAGAACACCTTTAAAAATTCGCAAAATAATACCTTAAAATATTTTAAGTAGAATAATATCGGTTCATTTCCGGCATCACCGCACTTATGGATTCGATTTACTAAAACCAACATGGCAAGGCACGAATACAATACATTCAAGCTCTAACCCACCGCTCATGTACCGATGAAGTCACCCTGGATATACTTGGTCACTGTCGAAAATGGAGAAAAACAGGTTGAAACATAAGAGATGCAAAGCCTACGTGCACTCCACATGTCTGGGTTTGAAACGAGTCAACACAAAAATGCTCGTCCATGCCGGAAAATGGGTCGAGGTTATTCCTCGCAAAATATTTTCTTCAAGGTCTTCTTTTGGCGATTTTTTAAAAGTTGTTTCTCAGCAAAAACTTAATATTTAAAAGGTTGTTTCCACAAATTTTCCCTATTTCTAATAATGAAATAAGAAAAAAATTACAAAAGATGATATTATGAAAATATACATTGAGACGAATCTAACAAGATCCCAACATGACTATATTTCCCTTAGAAAACATAACACCAGAATTCCACTGAATGACATTAGATGGTGACCCTAAAAAAAACGTCCATATTCACTAATAAAAAGCAAAATATTCATTAAAAAACGTGCAGTATTGACTACATACCTGTTTACCTCCCTCTTTCTTAAGCCAAAAGTATCTAAAAACAAAAACAACCTCTCAATGGATCCTAAAATTGCCGAGCATGTCAACCGATAAAATTAACGAGGTAACTTTCAAATTTTGGAGTATTGGTCCCACTTATTGATGAGAAGATTTCGGGTTCTCTTGATAAATTAAATAAATTAGAAGAAGAAGAAGGTAAGGAAACCATGGGTTACATTGGTCAAATTATATATTTCGTAATTAAATTGAATATGTCACATAAGAAACAAAGAATATTGTTAAATATTTGGATGCTATATTGAAGAAGTGATGGATGTTTAAAGACGGTTTCTATATCTATGGAGTATTGTAGCTAAAAATAATTATCATGTTTAGAGTTAGTATTATCTCGAGTTCTTAGTTTTAGTCGTACGCGTGTGTTTTTAATTATTAATCGTTTATGATGTTAGAGTTCATTATGGTATTATGTTAGTTGTATCTTTTATCATCATTAATATAATATATTATGTTGTTTTAATTTTTTATCTATATTATTTTACATTAAATGCGATTTTATTTATTGATGAAGGAAAATTGTCAAGTATTATTGTCAAAAAAAGTAAGAAATAATCTTATCCCTAAAATCACATTTAATAGTTATTCACCCATTAAATTCACAAGATTGCAAACACAATATCCGGAAATATATTTGTAGGAAAAATATTATAAGGACACGTCGTAAGATTTCCGTGGACATTTCCTAAAATAAATGCGATCCTAAAAAAAAAACCAAATAAATTAATATTGATTCATAGAAAAGCAAGAAACCTCCGTACAAAACAATGGATCCGGACATTTGCTTTACCTACCCATTAGTAATAGAGTATTAAAAAAATATTAATTATGTTGAGTTGGATTCCAATATCACAACCCCTAACAATGCAAGTTTTATTAGTTGTGGGTAGCGATACCCTTGTGAGGGTAGACAAAGTTTTTACCTAAGGTAATGTCCTAAGATATCATGGGTCATGTCTTTAAATTAAAGCTCCAAACCACAATGACTATTGATTCATAGGAGATAAGACATTCAGAGAGAACAATTGAGACATAATGGCTCACCATGGGATAAAAAGCCGATAAGGTACGAGGGATGATGTTGTTGTATCTCTTGGAATAATTTACTCGGAAAGAACAATTGAGACAAACGATCAATAAACCCTCCCGATGCTCAGTATCTTGGGCATATTCGCTGGATGAAACACTCTAACCACTACTTAATGAGATAACGTCCAACTCTAACCACTACTTTGAATGAGATAACGTCCAACAATCACCATTGGTGTCTCGTAATTAAGAATGAATACACGACATTATTGCATTGGCCGATTTAAGCACGTGACCGAACACTTTAGGCTTAGAATACCGTACGAGCGATGTGGAAATCAAATAAGGGCACGTCCTAAGATTTCCGGAACATTTCTAAAATAAATGCGATCCTCAAAAAACAACCAAATAAATTACTTTTGATTCATAGGATGCGTAGAAACTCTACACAAAACAATGGATCCGACATTTGCTACACCTACCCACTAGTAATAAGAAGTATTAAAAAAAACATTAATTACGTTGAGTTGGATTCCACTATCACAACCCCCAACAATGCAAGTTTTATTAGTTAGGTAGTCTACCCTGTGGGTAGACAAAGTTTTTACCTTAGGTAATGTCCTAAGATATCATGGGTCACGTGTCTTTAAATTAGCGACCAACACAATGACTATTGATTCATAGGAGACAAGACATTCGGAGAGAAACAATTGAGACATAATGGCTCACCAAGGGATTAAAAGCCGATAAGGTACGAGGATGATGTTGTTGTATCTCTTGGAATAATTTATTCGGAAAGAACAATTGAGACAAACGATCAATAAACCCTCCGATGCTCAGTATCTTGGGCATATTTGGTTGGATGAAACACTCTAACCACTACTTTGAATGAGATAACGTCCAATAATCACCATTGGTGTCTCGTAATTAAGAATGAATACACGACATTATTGCATTGGTCGATTTAAGCACGTGATCGAACACTTTAGGCTTAGAATACCGTACGTCCGATGTGGAAATCAAATAAGGACACGTCCTAAGATTTCCTAGGACATTTCCTAAAATAAATGCGATCCTCAAAAAACAACCAAATAAATTACTTTTGATTCATAGGATGCAAGAAACTCTACACAAAACAATGGATCCTGGACATTTGCTACACCTACCCACTAGTAATAGAGTATTAAAAAAACATTAATTACGTTGAGTTGGATTGCACTATCACATGACCTCCAACAATGCAAGTTTTATTAGTTGTGGGTAGTCTACACGGTGGGTAGACAAAGTTTTTACCTTAGGTAATGTCCTAAGATATCATGGGTCATGTCTTTAAATAATAGCGACCAACACAATGATTATTGATTCATAAGGGGCATGACATTCTACACAACACAATGGCTCTTGCATCCTAGTATTGATGAAACCCCAGAACCATAGTGGCTCACCATGGGATAATAAGCCAATTAGGTATGAGGGATGACGTTATTGTATTTCATTGAATGATTTACTCGGATATAGCAATTGAGACACACAATCAATAAACCCTCCGACGCTCTGTATCTTTGGCATATTTGGTTGGATGAAACTCTCTAACCACTACTTTGAATGAGATAACTTCCAATAATCACCATTGGTGTCTCTTAATTAGGAATGAATACACGACATTATTACAATGGTCGATTTAAGCACATGACCCAACAATTTAGGCTTAGAATACCCGTACGACATAATGTGGAAATCTAATAATTGGCATATTTCCTTAGGGTCATGTCCTAGGATATTTAGGGTCATGTCTTTAAATAATAGCAACCAACACAATTACTATTGATTCATAGGAGACAAGACATTCTACACAACACAATGGCTCTTGCGTCTCGGTATGGATGAAACCCCGGACCATAGTTGCTCACCATGGGATAATAAGCCGATAAGGTACGCAGGGATGACGTTATTGTATTTCTTGGAATAATTTATTCGGAGAGAATAATTGAGATAAACGATCAATAAACCCTCCGACACTCGTATCTTGGGCATATTTGTTGGTTGGATGAAACCCTCTAACCACTACTTTGAATGAGATAATGTCCAATAATCACCATTGGTGTCTCTTAATTAGGAATGAATACACGACATTATTGCATTCGTTGATTTAAGCACATGACCCAACACTTTAGGCTAAGAATAACGTACGACTTAATGTGGAAATCAAATAATAGGTAGATTTCCTTAGGGTCATGTCCTAAGATATTTTGGGTCATGTCTTTAAATAATAGCGACCAATAGAATGACTATTGATTCATAGGAGACAAGACATTCTACACAACACAATGGTTGTTGCGTCTCAGTATGGATGAAACCCCCGGACCATAGTGGCTCACCATGGGACAATAAGCCGATAAGGTACGAGGAATGACGTTATTGTATTTCTTGGAATGATTTATTCGGAGAGAACAATTGAGAAAAACGATCAAAAACCCTCCGACGCTACGTATCTTGAGCATATTTATTGGTTGGATAAAATCCTCTAACCACTACGTTGAATGAGATAACGTCCAATAATCACCATTGGTGTCTCTTAATTAGGAATGAATACACGACATTATTGCATTGGTCGCTTTAAGCACATGATCCAACACTTTAGGCGTAGAATATCGTACTAACTTAATGAGGAAATCAAATAATAGGTAGATTTCCTTAGGGTCATGTCTTTAAATAATAGCGACCAACACAATGACTATTGATTCCTAGGAGACAAGACATTCTACACAACACAATTGGATACGTTATTGTATTTCTTGGAATGATTTCTATTGTTGATTGGCCAATTTATTCGGAGAGAACAATTGAGACAAACGATCAACAAACCCTCCGACGCTCTGTGTCTCAATCTGAAAATTAAATTACGTTTAGTGGAGATTATAACAAATTTGCACTAGAGGAAAAAAGTCCAAGGGTCATGCGGTCAAGGGGCCAAGGGCCGTGTGTTTTGACCGCAACCACTGGACTAGTGTGCCCTTGACATTTAGGAAGGGCACGCGGTTAAAACCGCAGCCCTTCGAGCGTTAAGGGCTGCGGTCACGCAAAACCGCAGCCCTTGGTGGGTTAAGGGCCGCGGTTAAGGGAAAAACCGCAGTCCTTGGTGAGTTAAAGGGCTGCGGTTTTGGCCCTTAACCGCAGCCCTTAACCCACCAAGGGCTGCGGTTTTTGCCCTGCCCGCAGCCCTTGTGATTATGTATTTTACAAAAATATACAATACATTACTCCCTCCGTCCCAGAATACTCTTTACACTTATCAAGGCACGTAGTTTTAGATGATAAGTTATTGTTTGGTTATCAATTGTTATTTTATTGAAAAGGTAGATGTGACAGGAGTAGTAGGTAGTAGGAGTAGTATTATTTTAATTAGAGGAGAGAGAGTGTGGACCCAAAATTCCCATTATTTATTGACAGGTCAAATCATACCTTACTTTCTAATGTCAGCAGTTTTATTTCCACAAAGGGGAATAACTTTCTACACTTTCCACCATTTCTTTGCCCCCAAAAAGTTTGATAATGAAAAGTGAAAACATGCGTGAAAAATAAACAAGCCGGGAAAATTTCCCTCCAAAAGTAGTGTACATTTATTTCCCACCAAAGAATTTAAGAAAAAATTTGAGCTACACTTTGCATCCAAATACGTGAAAAAATTTCCCTCCTAAATACAATACACTTTAAGATTGAATCTAAAATGAAGACCAATTATTTCCCTCCAAGCTCTTAGAGATAAATCACCAACTCTCCATAAATGCCTTCAATGCTCCTTTTCTGTGACTTTTACTAGAGAATAGCAGAGATAAAGAGAGAGACAAACAATAGTTAACTAATGGGAGGGGTGGGGGTTTAAGGGTAGTTAGGAAAACACCAAAACTAATTGTATATGTTTTTTTAACCCCTCATAACATCATCATTATTGGGGTTTGTGGAAGACCCTTAATTGAGCCTCATTAAATTAAAAGAGTGACTTTTCAACCTCTTTAATTTTAATTTAGTGGCATTTAAAAAGAGGTTTCCATGTGTCAACAACATAGTAGAATTAGGCCAAGTAGGGAACTTGCCACTAAAGAAAGGTAAATCATCATTGAGCGGCTACTCAAACAACACAACAATAACGTTATGCGTAGAGGTGCTATAAACGTAAGCTTCGAGAATTTTCAAAGTCGCAGGCAAACAATTCACGCCATCTCGGAACATAGCCCACCAGCAACAAAGTAATGGAGATGCAAAGTGAATGTTGAACCCAAAAAGAAAGGAAGATGTGGACAAAAACGCAAACAAATTGATGTTGGGAGAGTTGCTGATATTCCACTACAAAAAGACAAACATGTAGATCGTTGGCGCGGCATTGGGGGAATCAAAATCAAGTGTCCATAGACCGATCAAACAGGGCGAATAAAAGCTCACTCAAATGCAATTAAACCACGACCTAACTCGATGCAAACATGGTCAGAGGTTTGTCATTTTGTACGAATACCATGAATGAGGATTCATTCTACTCAGACTCGGTTTTTGATGACATGTTTAACACTATTCACATAGATGAAAAGTGGTTTTACATGACAAAAGGCAACCAGAAGTATTATATACTCCCATCCGACCGAGGCCATATCGATCATGTAAGAGCAAAAGATTTATTCGAAAGTTATGTTCCTCGCAACTTGTTGCAAGACCACGGTTCAACTCAAGTGGTGAATGTACATTTGATGGAAAATTGGGTATCTTCCCATTTGTGAGGTGGGTGCCAGAAAGAGAAACTCAAGAAACAGAAGATCGGTGTACACTAGAACTCAAACCTATCACGTCGATCCAAAAGAAGCATATAGGAAAATGCTTATGAAAGACTCCTTCCAAAGAATAGTCCAAAAGTGGCCTAGTGATGATCGAAAACCCATATATATATTCAGCAAGATAACGCAAGACCACACATCTAAACTGATGATTTTGCTTGGTTGCAAGCAGTTCAAGCATCTAACAGAGATATTAGGTTAGTTTGCCAACCTCCTAATAGTCCTGATTTAAATGTTCTTGACTTGGGGTTTTTTCGAGCAATTCAAGCATTAAAAGATCAAACTTCACCAAGAAACTGTCAAGAACTTGTTAAGAATGTCAAAGATGCTTACAATGACTTTTGTCCAAAAAAAGGAAACAGAGTTTTTTTGAGTCTTCAACTTGTCATGATAGAAATCATGAAAGTGAAAGGAAGCAACAGGTATGAACAACGACATGTTGGCAAGGCAGCATTAGAGAGGCATAGAATACTACCACTAGTGTTCTCTCCTTCCCCTGAACTAATACAAGAATGTGTTCTTTATCTAGAAGCACTAGAAGTTGTTGGGACCGAGTGAAAACGAAGCCACTTCTGATCAAGAATGACAAGTGAAGGTAGATTGTCAGTTTTTGTACTCCTAATTTTTGAAAACCAATAGGGAGCCCTCAATTGTGAATTTCCACCAGTTAACATTTTGTAAAGGGAATATTTGAAATGTATGTATATTTTGATCATAGTAGGCAGGAGAGAAGGGAGTAAAAGATGGGGTAAAATTTTCATGTAGAGTTTAAAAGTGTAATTTTTGATATTATGACAAATTATAGAAACATGAATTTTTACTCCAAATACGCCAATAGAATAACATCACATTGAATTTTTTTTATTCATGATCGTGTCAAAAGCAGGGACATTTCAACCATGCATACTTCTAAAACAGGGATATTTTATCTCAACAAACACAATTATTATGCAACAACAATTAGAATCATATTTTACTCCATATAAACATCTTAAATTTACATCATCTAAGACATCAAAAAAAAATGGGAATTTTTTTCCTTATGGACATAGGAAGCATTTGCTTACCAATTTCCAAATTATCAGAATTGATAAGATCCGACGCGAAGGAATTAATATTCAAAATCACAAAACGCAAAAAAGATTTTGAGTTTAACCACTGAAAGTACGACATCAAACCGATTTTTTGCTTGAACCCAAAACAAAAGGAAACAATCAAGAAAAACTAAAACCATTTTTTTGCTGTTGTTGGTGGTGAGGTGAAAACAGGGGATACTCTTATGTAATCCTCCAATGAAAAAATTGAGATCTCAGTCGGTCATAATCCTTGAGCCGACACCGTAGAGATTTATCCTGCACTCCTGCTGATGTAGTGATGTTATGTATCATGGACGAATTTGTACGCTCACCTATACATAGCAACATGCTTAATTGCTTATCATAATTTAGTTTTTTTTTCATCTTTTTGGTTTTATGGGAAGTTTAGGAGAGATAAAGTGAGGAAAGTTTAAATTTGGTGTTCATGGGTAAAAGTTTTGGATTAACATTGCGGGAAAATCAAAAGGTGATTTGGGAATTGAAACTTAGTGTTGAAGATGAAGGGTGAAAATGGCAAGAGCAATGAGTGTTGAAGATGAAGACCGAGAGGGGGAAAACAATGGAAGAGTGTGGAGAGAGAAAGGCACGTATGATATTAGGTAGGTGCACGATACTTTCTTTTTTTTCCCCGACAGGGGGTGGCTAATACTTTAATGTTTCACTTTTGCTTTCATACACCAAACCGAGGGAAGAGGTATTAAAATAATATAGTGGTGGGCCAATGTTGACAAGGTAGAACTATTAAAATAATGGTGGGTCATGATCAAAAATAGAAGTGTAAAGAGTATTCTGGGACAGAAGAAAAAGGAAAGTGTAAAGAGTATTCTGGGACGGAGGGAGTACATGTGTAGAGAATATACTCCAAAAATAGATTACCCCTCTTTTCATCCTCACTCCCTTCTTCAACATACTCCAATTTTACAGGCCTGAAATTGTGGTTGTCCATCAAGCCCGATATGCGAGAGTTAGCGACCCATTAAAGTTCGGACCCCTTGAGTTTGGTGACCCATGGTGGAGTGTAGTTCGGTGCTCCCAGAAGAGGTTGTTGCTTCTTGTAGTACTCTGGTATGCTCTAACAAATTTCAGCATCTGATGAGCTTCTCCATTTTCCATCTCTCTTTCTTCCATTACAGAATGGATGGTGCAATCACTCATGTTCAAGCATTTAATAAACTGCAGATTTGATAAACTTTGTGATGCTGGTCCAAGCTGAGTTCAAGAAATTCAACTTAAGGAAGTTCTTAAAAGCTGCAGCGCCTACATTCGATATACTACTCCCCCACACATCAAGATACTCCAGGTTTGTTAATACATATAATGCAGATAAAAGATGATTCATGACTAAAGTGCAAGTCATCAAAAACCCAAGTCCAATGACCTAATCTTTGAGTCAACTACTACAATTGACCTGAAATGGCACTATGGGAACAAGTAACACAAAAATGTCCACTTTCTACCCACGACACAACATAATCAAAAACTCTAAAATAATTGACCTGCTAGGAGGTGCGAGGGTGCGAGTGGGTCTAGTTCGCACGGGGTGGGGGTAATTTGAACATTTGAGAATAACGGTAAATGAGTAGAGGCGGGAGGTGCGAGGAGTGCAAAGTGGGTGTGCGGTAGGGGCGGTGCATGTGCATGGGGGTGGTGTGCGGGTTTAGGGGGTGGGGTCGGTAGTAGGTGGGGGGAACCGTGGAGCAGGGGGTCTGTGCATGGGAGGGGGTGTGTGTGCGGGGGATGTGCGGGGCTGTAGGGGGGACTATGGTAGCATGTGGGGGATAATGCGGCGAAGGTGAGGGGTGAGGGTGAGTGGTGAGTGGTGAGTGATGAGTGGTGAGTGGTGAGTGGTGAGTGGTGAGTGGTGAGTGGTGAGTGGTGAGTGGTGAGTGCAAGCATCGGGTTGGGAGGGAATTCTATTGCGGCAGGTCGGGGAGTACATGTGGTGGATGTTTGTTGTGCGGGGGGTGGAAATCGAACTCGAGAGGATTATGGGAGTGTAAAATAAAAACAAGTTATTCTTTAAGAGAATTCTCCTACCAATAAAATGTCACACTCAATTTTGATTATTCCCGAAGTAAGATGTCGCATTCAATTTTCGATATTACGTCAATATTATGCTACAATTGCTATATAGGAAAGGGAGTCTACATCTATTTGAGCAACAATACCAAACCTTGCATGAACCATAGAGATTAAGCATGAATTAAGCGATAAAAGTTATGAAAACAACCACTTATAATATCTTCTCTCACAATTAAAGACACTAATATAATATGTTTGCCATGACTTAACTTTGTCAATAATTTAAAAAAAATTTACAAACCCAGATTGTCTTAAGAGGCATTGTTCTATGCAAAGAACTTAAATGTTCAAGGATCTCGAGTGTCCGGTCAAATTGTCAAAAATCATTAACTAACTAAATTCACCAAATTTTAGCATGAAGCAAGCAATAACGGCCAAAAATAATTGAACAAAACCAAGACCATGATCCCAAAGGGGGCTACAATGCCCATACTAATTCCTCGAACAATCATCTTCAACTACGGGGAAAGGGGGATAAATAAGGTTCATCCTCGAACAATCAACTTCGGGTAAAAGGGTTCTAATTTCTAAAACATAACTCGATAAATGCAAGACAAAAAAAAGAGTAAGAATAAGACATACCTTTTCTCATACTCGAGATACATTACGAGTCAATATGTAACAATTCTTTCCTCTTCGATTCATATGTAGGGTCCATGAAAAGATACATAAATCAGTATATTAGGTTAAACGATCAAGACACAACATAAACAATCCAATTAAGCGACGGTTCCAAACTCAACTCAATCACGAGCTTAAGCAATTAGCATCAACATCTACGACTACATTTAGAGTCAAAACTAAAAAGTACAACTCAATAGTTCAACAAGCGACTTAATCGTTTCAAAATTTGAAAACCAAACACATTTAGAGTCAAATACTACAAGAGAATAAATGGTAAACAACTCCAAGAATCACAAGGTTAGAGATGAGACCAAATTATTTTTAGATTAAAAGTCAAATAAAAGTATAAGAGTATACATATCTTCTCTAATAAAAAAAGAAAGACTTAAATGGATGCAAACTAAAAAAGGGATAAAATCTCACCCGGACTATATTTTGTTTCCATGTAATTGGCGATTAAAATATGAATAGAACTCCGATTGAATTTCTTGTAATCCTCGTACCACGTCAAATCCAAGCTTTTATAAGTGTAGATCCCAACCACCGCCAAGATCATTCATTAGAAATAAGATGGAAACTAGAAGATCGAGAGACGTAAAGGTTGATCCCCTCTTCAAAGTCCAAACATTCTCCGAATTGAATATGAAAGACATTCTCTATCTTAAACCTAATCAACTAGAAGAAGATAGAAGGCGCCTACAAAATAAACATCCTTCGGACAGGCGTGTATTTCATTATTGTACCCCGAGAGTCCCACCAAATTCAAGCACATACCATATTAGGTTTTTAATGACACAATACCATGGGCACTGGAGTTCAGGGGACATATGCCACCGCCTTTAGAGTTCGATGAAGCCATAATCTTTTGAGTCATAAAAGTTATTTCACGTGTATGAAAAAGGTTTGGCTATTGGGTGGGCTCTTGTCGTGAGAGTCACCAAATATAATTTTCTCCTACTCTCTTTTACAATTAAATGTAGAAGGGAAGTAAGGTTCGTATCCACAGGAAACGAGGGACAAGTTTAATATCTAGCGTGAATCAATATCTAGATGACTCTAAGGGTCGAGTAACCTAATAAAAAGAGGGGGGTTTTCAAAAGAGTTCTGATTAAACTACAACTAACTAGCAATTAAATAAAATGAGAAATCAATATGGGAAGATCTTGAATCCGATTAACATCCACTTCAATTCATTATCGATCATTGAACCTCAACTCTAATTATTTCCATAATTATCTATTGTTGAGAATTAATCTCGCGTTCTCCTTATTCTTAGTTGAATAGCACGATCAGCGTGACTATAAAACCCTAACTAAAGGATAACCTAGTCCGATAGCATCTAAGTTCAATCCAATAGCAGCAATAAACACAGAGAATCAATAGACCTGCTAACGTCATACAAGCGATAAACATTCAACAGTTGATTCAATTTCCCCAAGAAATAACCAAGACGATCTGCATCTAAGTTACTCCCTAGTTTGCTACCAATTGATAAAAGAATAAAACAATCCGATTCTATTCTTAAATCTAGCATTAGATTAATTACACAATTAAACTAGTAACGTTCAGTAGCATAATCATGCAAAAATCATAGAAAGCAATCATAGAAATTAAACCATAATCAAAGAAACTAAATAGAGAGGAAAGATCTCACAATAATGCTTGAAGCTTCATATTAATCTCGTTCAAGAACAGTTCAAGCTACAATCGGCATAGCATAAGCCAATTCCATAATTGAAATCCCTAAAAACTAAACTAGAAAATAAAAACTAAAAAGAGAAGATAAGAAGAGAAGAATGGAGTGTTGGATATTCTCTCTCCTTCAGTGTGTGTCTCCCCTAGGTCCAAAAATCAACTTTAGTATTTATAGTAAAGCTCGAAAATCAACCGACAATTACACCGACCTAGGGGTCGCGAGGTGCGAGTCCGGGTCGCACCGGTGCGAAGAGTGTTACTGTCTACCGCAAACTTGACCGGGCAAGGCGAGGTCGCACCGTGCGAAGGATCTCGCGAGGTGCGAGCAAGCGTGTCGCGAGGTGCGACCTAGCTCGCGAGGTGCGAGCGCCGGGCGTGCTATGGCGAGCGCCAGGCGTGCTATGAGCGAGCGCCGGGCGAGAGCCGGGCGATGAGCCAAGCGTGAGCGCCGGCGAGAGCTTGGCTTGCTGAGCGTGCGGGTGTGCGAGCAATGCGATGGAGGCTCGACTAGGTCTTGCGATGATTGCCCATTGCGCTACGATGCTACACTTCCCGAGCATTCCCAAAACATACCATTTCACCTTAAAAGCTCGAAACTTAGAACATTATCATTAACTAACTTCCAAAATTCCGAACTTCGACTAAGGTTGATATGTATGCAAACGTCAACAATTATGAACGAACTCCTTAGCAAAGTGCATCCAAAATACCATATAAGCACCGTATAACTTGAGCGCATCAAATACCCCCACACTTGAACTTTACTCGACCTCGAGTAAACTCAAAATGAGGATCACCAAATAAATCTTCACCCAAATTTTCGACACCAAACTACACTCTCCATCAACTACATCATCACATCTAAACAAAATCCGCCCAAAACCTAAACGTAAAGGACAATGACTCCCCCACACTTACATTAAAGCTCACCCGAACCTCAAAAAATGATTTAAAACTACTTCAACTAATCTAAATAAGCAAGCCATGGAACAATAACAAAAAGGGATAAATTCCATGCTTACTCCCAAAACAATCGGCTAACCAATGCAAGTTTAAATCCTTACCGGATAAGGACTTAAATTTCAACAATGACCTCCAATTCACCACTTATCAACAAAAGAAAGTGAAAGCTAATTATAAACAAATCTTCACAAAATCAAGGATGAAATAACCAACCCAGAAAGCGCCTTCCGCCTTATGACACCATCTCTAGGCAAATGAGCTTTCAAAGTATATAATTCTCTCTTAATCTCTCATTTTGCCTAGGAGCCCTTTCGGGTTTTCATCCTAGCTTCTCACATTTCTTTTTTTTTCTCACCATCTTACCCGCTCAATATAAGCCACTTTTTTGCATAGGTTGCCCTTTCGGGTTTTCAACCTATCCAGGCCCCCCATTTTTTGCCCGAGTCGCCCGCCCTTGCGGGTTTTCAACTCAACGGGATTCTTTTCATCACTTTTTTTTTTTTTAATATTTTTTTTTTTTTTTCAAATTAAAAGTAATATATCTAACATAGATACATGAGAATGAGAATACCCTCCCCCTACTTAAACTACACATTGTCCTCAATGTGTCGACAATTAAAAGAAAAAGTAAACCGAAAATGGGGGAAACCAACAATCGGGTAAATCGAAGATCGAATTCTCAAAACTCATGAAAAGCAATCCGTCAAACTCAAATTTCTTAACAACACCAACTCAAATCTCATAACTCAACTCACAACCCTCTCCCTCGAATCACTCAAACAAATGACAAGTTCAAAAGTTTTGAATTTGTGAGATTTTCACCTAGCTCAAGAGATCGAAAAGATACATTGACAATCTCGACCCCTCTAGTTGCACCAACTCCTAGCTATTGAACTCTCCCAACGGGTTTTCTTTTGCGGATTTTGGTTCCAAGTGGATTAAGATTGGTTGTGGATCTTTTTAGTGGGCGGGCGGCGGGTGAAAGAAAATTTGTTGTGGTGGTGGAAATTTGATGAGAAATAAAGGAAAAGAAAGAAAATAAAGAGGGGTCTCGGGTTGCCTCCCGAGAAGCGCGTTTGTTTAAAGTCGTGAGCTCGACTTAGTACCTTAATCTCAAAAATTGGGCTTGTGCTCCATGTGTGACAATGGTGGCTCCATGTCAACCTCCAATGCAAGTACCTGCAAAACAAATTGAGAAGAAGTCTTGCAATGCATCGTTAGTGGTACAGTTTCAAAACAAGGTGGTAAATCAGGAGGCTTTTTCCGCTCTTTCAACTCCGGTACCATAACCTGCATGTTAGTAGGAGACGCACAATCCTCAACCAAGACATCATCAACATTCATCGACTCATCAACCCTGCTCAATATCAAGAACATCATGCAAAACGAGTCAACAATGTTAATAGAGCAAAGAAGGTTATCATCCTTAATCAAAGGCTTAGAATCATTGATTTTAAACGCCTCTACCTTTCCCTCAAATTCCATGGTCAAAGAACCAGCGAAACATCAATTTTAGTGCAAGATGTCTTCAAGAAAGGTCGCCCCCAAAAGGATGGGGGCGGCATGCTTATCGGAGTTCCATCTCCAAAACATAAAAATCAGCAGGAAATCGCAATTTCCCTACCTTAACTAACACATCCTCTAATTTACCCCTAGGATAAACATTGGATCTATCAGCTAATTGAATCACCACACCAGTTTCATGCAAATTGCCAAGTTTCAAAGACTTATACAATGAATATGGAATCACATTAATTGACGCACCTAAGTCTAACATGGCTTTAGGAAACATGGTGTCACCTATAGTACATGGGATGGTAAACATGCCTGGGTCATTGCACTTTTGAGGTAATTTCTTTTGAAAGATAGCAGAGACATGCTCGCTAGCCTCCACTTTTTGCACTCCCTTTCGTTTTTGCTTTCTTTTCGAAGTACACAATTCTTTAAGGAACTTAGCATACCTAGGTACTTGATTTAAAAGCATCAAAAAGGGAAATGTTTACCTCACATTTACGAAAGATTTCGTAAATGTCTTTGTTGCGCCTGCATTGCGGGTTTCTCTCAATGCCTCGGGAAATGGTGGCTCGGGGTTCATATGGTGGAGGAGGTGATTTTCGGACTTGCTCCTCTTGTAGAGGTGGCAATGATTTACAATCGGTTGTCGGATCATGCTCGATCACCTCTTCCCCTTGTCTTTTGTCTCGAACCACCAACCTCTCTTTGCTTGTAATTTCCACTCCACTCCTCAATGTGATAGCACTCACGTTCATTTTAGGGTTGAGTTCCGTTTGGGATGGCAACCTCACCGAATCCCTAGCCTCTAACTTGGTTACGACTCCCGCATTTGGCTTACTTGGCTCTCCAAGTTCTTGATGCTCGATCGAGTTTCCTCTTGGAACTGCACCATGTTACCCTGCATGTTAGTCACATTTTTAGTTAAAGCATTTAACATTTCTTCAGTGGACATGCTAGAGCTCGAGTCTCGGCCTTGGGGCCTAAGATAAGGGTGTGGTGGTGGCCTGTTATAGTGCTGTTGTTGTGGTTGATTGCCAAATTTGAAGTTAGAATGATCTCTCCACCCTTGCTCGGAAGCATAGGAGTAGGGATCATGTCTCTGTAATGCTTGTTGGCCTTGAAAACCCTACAACCTTGACCTCTTCCCTAAATTCTTCTTGCATTTGAGGGCAAACATCGGTATAATGATCTAAAGAACAAATTTTACAAGCTTTTACCGTTGAACTCTATTGTTCTTTACCATGTAATCACGCATCATTGATGTGAGAGCTTGTACTTGACCCTCGGTCTTTGAAGAGCTAGAACCTGGACTTTCAACATTTACTCTACGATGATTCGATCTTCTACTGAACTGTCTCGAGCCTTCAGCTAGTTCTTCAATGAGTTCTCTAGCTGCAGGTTGGAGTTTTGTTTATGAAAGAACCTCCACTAGCAAAGCATTCACCATTCGCACATCTTCGTCGGAAGAACCATTGTAAAAGTACGTAATGAGGTCTTCATCGGAATAGCCATGATATGGACAACTAGCACAAAGTCTCTTGAACCTCTCCCAATATTCGTAGAAAGACTCATCGTGTTTTCGCTCAATATTGCTGATTTCCTTCTTTAATATTGATGACTTAGAAGTTTGGAAAGAACTTCTCAAGAAATCGCTTCTTCATTTCCAACCCAAGTTAAATACAACCAGGGAGGAAGATAATATAACCAATCTTTAGCTCCATCCTTCAAATCAACAGGAAAAGCTCTCAACTTGATTTGTTCATCCTTTGCTCCACTTGGTTTCATGCCAGTACAAACCACGTGAAACTCCGAAAGAAATTTGTTTGGATCTTCTCCATTGAGCCCATGGAACGAAGGAAGCAAGTGTATCAACCCCGACTTCAATTCAAAAGTAGTGCCTTCATCAAGAGCCGGAAATGAGATGCACAATGGTTGTTGATCAAGGTTAGGAGCCGTGAGCTCCCTCAAGGTACGAGTTTCAATTCTCGGAGGCATCTCTTCCTCCACTTCAACGTTAAAAGATGATTCTTGAAAATTTTCTCGCAAAATGTTTCTCCACCTGAAAAGAGTCAATTCTAATTCGGGATTGTAATGCAAAGATTCTTTGTTAGTAGTACGAGGGTTAACCATAAACAAAGAGCACAAGCAATACAATCCAAAAACATGCACTAAATACAAACAAGTAACACCGTGTCCCCGGCAACGGCGCCAAAATTTGGTGGGCTCTTGTCGTGAGAGTCACCAAATATAATTTTCTCCTACTCTCTTTTACAATTAAATGTAGAAGGGAAGTAAGGTTCGTATCCACAGGGAAACAGGGACAAGTTTAATATCTAGCGTGAATCAATATCTAGATGACTCTAAGGGTCGAGTAACCTAATAAAAAGAGGGGGGGTTTTCAAAAGAGTTCTGATTAAACTACAACTAACTAGCAATTAAACAAAATGAGAAATCAATATGGGAAGATCTTGAATCCGATTAACATCCACTTCAATTCATTATCGATCATTGAACCTCAACTCTAATTATTTCCATAATTATCTATTGTTGAGAATTAATCTCGCGTTCTCCTTATTCTTAGTTGAATAGCACGATCAGCGTGACTATAAAACCCTAACTAAAGGATAACCTAGTCCGATAGCGTCTAAGTTCAATCCAATAGCAAAGAATAAACACGAGAGAATCAATAGACCTCGCTAACGTCATACAAGCGATAAACATTCAACAGTTGATTCAATTTCCCCAAGAAATAACCAAGACGATCTGCATCTAAGTTACTCCCTAGTTTGCTACCAATTGATAAAAGAATAAAACAATCCGATTCTATTCTTAAATCTAGCATTAGATTAATTACACAATCAAACTAGTAACGTTCGTAGCATAATCATGCAAAAATCATAGAAAGCAATCATAGAAATTAAACCATAATCAAAGAAACTAAATAGAGAGGAAAGATCTCACAATAATGCTTGAAGCTTCATATTAATCTCGTTCAAGAACAGTTCAAGCTACAATCGGCATAGCATAAGCCAATTCCATAATTGAAATCCCTAAAAACTAAACTAGAAAATAAAAACTAAAAAGAGAAGATAAGAAGAGAAGAATGGAGTGTTGGATATTCTCTCTCCTTCAGTGTGTGTCTCCCCTAGGTCCAAAAATCAACTTTAGTATTTATAGTAAAGCTCAAAAATCAGCCGACAATTACACCGACCTAGGGGTCGCGATGTGCGAGTCTGGTCGCACCGTGCGAAGAGTGTTCTGTCTACCATAAACTTGACTGGGCAAAGCTGGTCGCACCGTGCGAAGGATCTCGCGAGGTGCGAGCAAGCAGGTCGCGAGGTGCGACCTAGCTCGCGAGGTGCGAGCGCTGGGCGTGCTATGGGCGAGCGCTGGGCGTGCTATGGGCGAGCGCTGGGCGAGAGCTGGGCGATGAGCCGGGCGGTGCGCCAGGCGGGCTTGGCTTGCTGAGCGTGCGGGTGTGCGAGCAATGCGATGGAGGCTCGACTAGGTCTTGCGATGATTGCCCATTGCGCTACGATGCTACACTTCCCGAGCATTCCCAAAACATACCATTTCACCTTAAAAGCTCGAAACTTAGAACATTATCATTAACTAACTTCCAAAATTCCGAACTTCGACTAAGGTTGATATGTATGCAAACGTCAACAATTATGAACGAACTCCTTAGCAAAGTGCATCCAAAAATACCATTTAAGCACCGTATAACTTGAGCGCATCGGCTATAACACCCTATAAAAAATGGCATGAAATTGTTAATGAATATTGAATTATGCAACCTTCCATAACACAAGAATAACCTAAATTTGGCTTCATCTATCTTCTATTTTAAAACCTCCACTGCCCTAAGTTCGCGTGTCAACCATAAACCCCGTTTAGAATCATAAGCACATCTCGCATCATTGATAATGTAGTCTACAAATAGTTGTCTCCTACTCTTAGAAGCCACATAAAAAGATAGGAGAAAAATTAAGCTCCTAAATGCCGGAAAAGCCTACACAAAAGGAATTTAGTGTACCCACAATTCCGAAATCTTACACATGACAAAAAATTTACGGAGCATCGACCCTTTGTATTCAAACAAACCAACAAAAGTCACCATACTATATTCTCTCAATTCTATATGTAATGTAGTGATTGCTCCCTCACCGAGTCACCACTATAATTTTCCTTAGCTAATCCAAACACCATAGTTCGTCGTCACGACTCACGAGTGCCACCTCAATTTCCCCGCATCATTCCCACAAGTTTCAAAATCATAAGGAGCGACATACTCCAAATTGTACATCAAAGTGTAGGCAAAGTCAAATTCAACTTACATACAATGATTTTTCTACAAAGAAGTGCCCCAAGTGTCTTCATAACACTCAATTGCAAGTCCATTCTACAACGGAATAACGAGTCAAGCCACACAAATCAACACCGCAATTCCCAATTCACAAATTCACGCTTTTGATTTTTAAGTTCACAAACCCATAAATCCACACAATTCATAAACCTAACTTTTAATATGCATATAAAACCGAAAAAACTTCACTAAAATGTATATTCGAAGTTATAACCAATCAAATTTAATTCCTATCATAACAATTATCACACTCAAAATCTCATCAAATACTAATTATGACTCAAAACAGGAAATTCAAAAAGGAAAAGAGCGGGGAAAATAGAAGCAGATAGAAGAGAATACCGTATGAAGCCACTGCTTAACAAATCGTTTATGCGCATCCAAAGCGTGAGTCTCTAACCCTAAGTCCTTCTCCAATAACCTTCTCACTTTCTCGAACGTCAACGAACTCCTAATTCATTGCAAATTGCAAAATCTAAGTTACAATTCATACATTAATGGAGGATGAAAAACATTAGATTCGAAAATTCTAGAGAAGTAAGCTGATTGATGAGAGAGAAAGAGGTGTACTCGGCTTGATCCTGGAAGTAAGAGGAGCGTGAGAGAATTGCGGACTTAATTTGAGATTCCATGTCGTTCGTTTTGTCAATATCTTGCACTTCATCCGCCATTGTTAGCGCCACTTCCTGCTCTTTTCTCACTTAGTGCGGTTGAGGGAGACAAGTGGGAGAGAGAAGAGGACCACCGCTCTTGCGAACCCTAAACCCTTGCGAGCCCTCGCCGGCAAACCCTAAACCCTTGCAAACCACTGACCGTTGCAAACCCTCGTCGGCGAAGAAGGGTGAGAGGAGAGCGAATATGCGGTGAGAGGGGAGAGATGGGTTAATGCGAATTAGGAGGAGAGAGAGAGAAATAGGGTTCAGCGAAGGAGAATCCCAGGTCAAGGGAGTAACGCGTACGTGGGTTATTTCATTTTTGGGGTCGTTCAAGGGCCGCGGCTAGCCCAAAACCGCAGCCCTTAATTTAAGGGTCGCGGTTTTTGAATTAACCGCATCCCTTTAATCACTAAAGGGCTGCGATTTTGGTTTAACCGCAGCCCTTTACTATTAAGGGCTGCGTTTTACAATAAACCGCAGCCCTTGCACTGCAGCCCTTGCGTTTTTTTCCACTAGTGTTGATAAGGCTGGCATGTGTAAAGTCGAGTCTTGTTTAGGAACGCCATTTTAAAAAAAATATATATATATATATATATATATATATATATATATATATATATATATATATATATATATATATATATATTCTATATGTCAAGAGGGATAGGACACTAAAAAATACAAAAAAGAAAAAAAAGAAAAAGGGTAACTACCTACTTTAATTAAGTATAAAAGAAAAAGGAAAAATAAAAAAGAAAACTACCAAATTAATTAAAAGAAATAAAAAGATAAAAAAAGGCACTACAAAAAGAAAACGGTGAATATTTACAACACGATCGTTTACTTCTCTCTCAATTTTTTTTTAAAAAGATAAATATCCCTAATTTAGTGGGATAAACTGATTAAAAATAAAAAATCTCTAATTTATTAGATGTAATTAGCAATTGAGTTAACTTTTTACATGTTTTTGCACGCATCGCGTGCATATAAAATTAGCATTCTATATGTGAACTCATGACCCTTTGGTGTCCACCCACTTTGCCCTAAATTACCCCTAATAACAAAAGAAAATTACTAATTGCATTCACTCATTTTTTTAAGAAAAGAGAAAGAAAAAGGATCCCTACAACTGCAAAAAGCAGTTACATCTGCACCAGTTTAAACAAAAAATAGAACAATATACTTGAATGACGATTAAATTAAAAACTTCCACAAAATCACTTACACACGATGTCACGCACGCATCGCGTGCAAAAGATACTAGTATTAGTACAGATAAAGTGGAAAACGTTTTTAGCTACCCTATGTTCTAAGTTAAGCCTTTATTACGTCTCAAAACTGTTTTTATGTCAGCAAATATAAAAATACGTGTATCTTATTTTTGGGTTGCATTTAAAGACAATATTACATAAGCGATTGGCGAGAAGTATTTGACGTGCTGATACCCTTGTCTCCGTGGTCTCTAGTCCTGATATGAAAATCATATGTACCAAAGCGGCGCGGGATCTATCCCTCTTGAATGCGAGTTGAGTATGTTTCTTTTTGTAATTTTGTTCGGGCGCCGTAAACCTTTTATTAGTTTATAT
This sequence comes from Beta corolliflora, assembly GCA_947648045.1. Classification (NCBI taxonomy): domain Eukaryota; kingdom Viridiplantae; phylum Streptophyta; class Magnoliopsida; order Caryophyllales; family Amaranthaceae; genus Beta; species Beta corolliflora. Next base: position 94,539 of record CANSZD010000373.1, on the reverse strand, counting down.
GGTAAACCATACATTTTTTTATTATCTATTTTTTGCCCATTTCTACGTTATTTTGAATTATTATTAACCACATATTGTTACTAATGATATTTTTATCCCAAACATGACAGTTTTCTCTGAAAAGTTGATAGCATTTTAATCTAATGTTTGTCATAAATTTTAATTCAGATAATTAAATTAATTTCCTAAAACATGATTGTACAGTTAAAATTATATATAGTAACAATTTGTTATTATCTACACTAAATGTAATTTAATTTCCACGTTATGTCGATTGGTATTCTAAGCCTAAAGTGTTGGGTCCTGTGCTTAAATCAACCAAAGCAATGTATATTCATGCTTAATTAAGAGACACCAACGGTAATTATTGGACATTACTTCATTCGAATACCATACGACTTAATGTGGAAATCAAATAATAGGTCGGTTTCCTTGGGTCATGGCCAAAGATATCTTGGGTCATGTCTTAAAATAATAGCGACCAACATAATGACTATTGATTCGTAGGAGACAAGACATTCTACACAACACAATGGCTCTTGCGTCTCAGTATGGATGAAACCCCCGACCATAGTTGCTCACCATGGGATAATAAGCCGATAAAGTACGAGAGATGACGTTGTTGTATTTCTTCGAATGATTTATTCGGAGAGAACAATAGAGACAAATGATCAATAAACCCACCGATACTCTGTTTCTTGGGCATATTTGCTTGGATGAAACCCTCTAACCACTACTTTGAATGAGATAACGTACAATAATCACCATTTAGGTCTAGAATACCGTACGACTTAATGTGGAAATCAAATAATAGGTAGATTTCCTTAGGGTCATGTCTTTAAATAATAGGGACCAACACAATGACTATTGATTAATAGGAGACAAGACATTCGACACAACACAATGGCTCTTATGTCTCAATATGGATTAAACCCTCTAACCACTACTTTGAATGAGATAACGTCCAATAACCACTACATTTACCATTGTCTAAACCTATGTGTTTATCATGAATTACCATAATTCATATAAAACAAAATATAGTCAGATGCCATTGTGTTGTGTAGAATTTATTGCCTCCTATGAATAAATATCCATTGGGTTGGTTGTTTTTTGAGCATGGCAATTATTTTAGGACATGCCCCGGGATTCTTAGGACATGATATAATAAATTTTACCTCTGCTTATATTTTAAATCAATTAATCTTACTTTAGGCTAGTGTAGAGTAACACATGATGAGGAGTTCAGGACAAATTAACGATAAGAAACATACTGGCTATTCCATCTGGATGCAAATGAACAATGTAAATAGTTGTAGCCTTTTTATATATTGTCCCGCTAACTGTACAATCATATTTTAGGAAATTAGTAAACGCTTTCTGTTACATTCTCATTTATAAAGCAAATAAAATTTCCAAACATCCGCTATAAAATCACCAAACACTTATTAGTTTTTTGAATATCCAAAGTACTTGTAAGAAGAAATGAAAATCTGATAAATCATCAGCTAGGATAAGGATGCCCGTAAATAACATTTTCAACTGCATCCGCGAATCCATAATCACCAGCTTTATTTTTGTCAGACGCCAAAGCATCCACCAAACTATTGTGTTCCCATTGTCCTACCCGCGTTGCACTTGGATTCCACTCTACCTCTACACCATGGGAAATTCTGTCTAGATAGATAAGTTGTACAAGTAATCATGGCAAACTATTATTGGTTATTAGATGTATGAAGATATTAAAAATGTAAATGAAATTTTACAGCAATATGTTCCCTCGTTGATACTTACTAACAATAAGAATGTGCAACCACCAAATCCCTGTTTAAATGTGTAAACCTTTGATTTGTAGTAGGTTAACCAATCCAATACGTACTTTCCCCAGTTGAACTCCCTGGCATTTTTGGCCTTGTCCAAAACATAAAGATGTTTAGGACTTACCCATCCACATTTCTTAGTTGGACAAAGTAGGATTCCTAGTGCGTAAAGGATGAAATGTCTCTGGAACGCTTCTTTGTCGCTCACCTCAGAGGTTACCATTTCGAGCAATTCTGTTTGTCTAATTGCACCATACTTAGTTGCCTTTTTGTATTCACTCTTAAACCGTTTGCAAATCTCATTTTTGGTATGAGTTGGATAATAGAGGTCATCACCTGAAGGTATGCCTAGTACCCATCCTACCATGTTGTCATCGACAGTGACCCAGTAATTGTCTCTGATAAAAAGCCTCGATGTTTTATGATCGAATTTGTGTGTTATCCAAAATCCAAAACACGAATCAATGTCATACACCGCAATCTTCAACAAATTATTAAAACCCATCTCTTTAACCCACTGGACTTGTTTTTTAGTCAATTTAGAAACAAGACTACCAAATTTGCTAACATCACATCCCATCCCGGAGTTTGAACCGGGATGCTGGATACTTCTCCAATAGGTGAACCACAGGACTATGGGTGGTAATCTGATGATCTGGGTGGGCTTGGTTTCTCAGTTCCTTTCTCGGGGGTGTGTTTGGGTCGGCTTGGTACTTCGGTTCCTTTGTTGGGGGTGTGTTGGGCTAAATTTTGAATGACCAAGGCAGGATGCGTGGATACTTCTTCAATAGGTGAACCAGGAGACGATGAGTGGTAATCTGATGATTTGGATGGGCTTGGTTTCTTAGTTCCTTTGTCGGGGGTGTGTTTGGGTTGACTTAGCTTGGTTCCTCAGGTCCTTTATTGGGGGTGTGTTGGGCTAAATTTTGAATGACCAAATTCATAAACGTCAATTTTGTTGCGTCCTTCTTTAGATAGTAGAAATCCTCATAATTATCAACCTCATTTAGCTTGCTTTTCAGATTAGATATGAGGGGTACATACCAAATTTTAAATTTCTCATAGCCTAACCCAAAAATCAGGTTTTCCACATTTTCCTGTGTGAAATCCTCGTGAGTCTATCTATACGATACATGTTTTCCATTTTTGTATTCTCGTTGTGGATGAAAAACTAGTTTTCCACCATACCATATCGTAAATCGTATCTTTGTCTTTTGTATTTGTTAAATCAAATAAATTAGAATTATAATGCAATTCGTAATCCACAATTAGGCTTTCCATACACCACTAAATTATAAACTTAGGTTTTTGAACCATGATCTTACCATGCACAATTGTGATGTAAAATTTTAAAACGCTTGAATAAAATATAGTTCATTAATACGAACTTTGGAAGATATTGGATTCATGATTGTTCGTTAATGGTTGGAACTTTAACTTATTGATGCGGACTTGCGGATCCGTCGAATGCTTATGGTATGGTGGTTGAAAGAGACTATATCTAGAAGAAAGGGCGGATTTTCTTTCTTGTTCGGAAACCAATTTCCCCAATGATGGAAAACATGGAGGTTAAGGGGTATTTCTGTCTAGCAGTTTGTGTTCGGAAACTAGGTTCGCAAGTTGCACGACAAGTTTATTGTTTTGTAAATTTAACATGTTACGTCATTTCCCCTAAAGTATTTTTTTGACAAGAAAACTAATTGAAACCTCTTTTAGTAACATAATTGATAAGGCTATCATGTGTAAAGTTAGCTCAATTATTGAAATTAAACAGCATTTATATTTAATAAACACTAATCTGTATTTTGTACTCGAAAGTAGAAAGCGTGTTTTAGCTACTCTACGTGCAAACTTAAACATTAATTCTGTGTCAAAAATGTTTTCTTGCTAGCAAATATCAAAATACGCGCATCAAATGTTTGTCGTGCATTTCTCAATAGTTATATAATCAATTGGGGAGAACTATTGGACGTGCTGATACTCCCCGTCTCCGTGGTCACTAGACCTGATAGCAATCTCATATGCAACTTTGCGGCGCGGGATCGATGCCCCTTGAAGGCGTGTAAAGTATGTCTACTATTGTTCCTTTTTTATCAAGGCAGCTTAACTTTTATGGTTTTATTAGATAGAATGGTAAACCATACATTTTTTGCCCATTTCTACGTTATTTTGAATTATTATTAACCTATAATTATATTTCCTGTAATGCAAATGATATGAATACATTTATTATTGTCTAATCATATGAATTCAACTTGAATTAGAATTTATTGCCTCCTATGAATCAATAGCCAGTGGGTTGGTCGTTTATTGAGCATGGCAATAATTTTAGGTCATGACCTAGGCTACGTTAGAACTTCTATTAGATGAAATGGTAAACCATACATTATTTGTTGATTATCTATTTTTTGTCCATTTCTACGTTATTTTGAATTATTATTAACCACATATTGTTAGTGAGTCATGTCCTAAAGCATTTGCCATGCACATAAATCCACCAATGCAATTGATAATGTTTTTACGCAATGACCCAGGAAATCCTAAGACATGTTCTTATAAAATTTACTTATAATTATATTTCCTATAATGCAAATGATATGAATACATTTATTATATTGTCTAATCCTATGTGTTCAACATGAATTAGAATTTATTGCCTCCTATGAATCAATAGACGTTGGGTTGGTCGTCGTTTATTGAGCATGGCAATAATGTTAGGTCACGACCTACGCTACGTTAGGACTTTTATTAGATCAAATGGTAAACCATACATTTTTTGTTGATTATCTATTTTTTCCCATTTTTACGGTATTTTAAATTATTATTAACCACATATTGTGAGTCATATCCTAAAGCATTTGTCACGCGAATATATCGACCAATGTAATTGATAATGTTTTTATGTAATGACCCAGAAACCCTAGGACATGTCCTTATAATATTTTCCTATAATTATATTTCCTATAATGCAAATGATATGAATACATTTACTATTGTAAAATCAAATGTGTTCAACATGAATTAGAATTTAATGCCTCCTATGAATTAATAGCTATTGGATTGGTCGTTTATCGAGCAACAACCTTATGTAGCTATGTGTACGAATGTACATTTTTTTAATCTAAACTTATTGAGGTTCTTTTGTAGTTGTTATTATCTTTTTAAATTGAAGGTGATCGATTTTTAACTGTTCAATAACGTCGCTGAAAGTTTTGGTTAATTTGTAACATTTCATATCAGAGTAGGATAGCTTAAAAATGCTTTCTGGTACCAAATAAAGATTTAACTTTTCATATAAAGACTAAAACAATAATAATAACACAACCAATCAACCATAGATCGAATAATAGTTTGAACAATAATATAAGTTTTTGTAGCCTGGTCGTGTTGTGCTACCAGATCGTCAAGTGTAATAAGCCCCGGAGTTGGAGAATTATCGTTCACATTCTCATCATCACTATCCACTTCCATTTTCTTAACAAATTCATCGAACTCGGTCCAAATTTTGTCAACTGCTTCAAACTGACTTGCAATATCAGGGATATTATTCGAGTTCCCCAAAATGTTTCTGACTTGGGCGGACCCAATGGAATTACGAAGGACTTCTAAGAACCCCCAAAGTTGGCGATAAAGATCCATATGTATTTTGTTGACGTGTTCCATTCCAGCCTTCCAGTTACAAATTTTACCAATATCATGAGGACACATGAAATCACCATTAATAGCCCGCAGCAACACATCATTCTTCTCGCATCTGAACATCATTTCTGTTACCTTCAGCGCACCAAGCACATAATGCTTTACCATTGACATAAATGCGGAGTGCTGACGTTGCAGCTTACATAATCTATCTACGGAAAACTCATACATGTACCATGTTGGGAGTAAGTCTGCCACGAAATTATTGGTTTATTGTCACAAGAACACGAAATATCTTTTTCATATGCGGTTATTTAATTACAACAACAACAATCTACACACCTTAATTATATTAATTTTAAAAATGTGGTTCTCTATATTAATGCGTGAAAAACAAATAGCTGATGTTAATTTTACAATTGTTTTATTACAACAGCAACAATGTTTTACCTAATTCATATTCTGCTATATGGAGCTCAATGAAATTTATATTTTTGCTATTTTTAGTATTATTTCTATTTGTCTTTGTTTTGCATTCTCTTGCTATATGACCTATCTGTCCACAATTGTAACATTTGCATCTTTTGGGGTTTTTAGCATATTTGTAAATTTTTCTTTTTATAAAATAATTTCTATTTGATTTTTCCTTATTTCTATATTTATAAAATAACAAAGGAATTTGGAGATCCCGACAGATTCTAAACCGATGGTCACAACTCTAGGTCTCAATCCTAGGCCACAACTCAAGGACAACCTTCAGGGCAAACCTAAGACCCTACACCTTGGCTCTAAACTGGTGGCTCATCCTCTAGGCCATTCTAAGCTCAACTCTAGGCTCTAGCCATAACCTCGAACCGTTGGCTCTGATACCAACTGTAACAATCCTGAATTTCCACATTCTTTAGAAAACATATCAGAGTACAAAGCATGGAAAATTCAAGAGCTGTTATGCCGCGGTTATTAAACATTTAATAACAGCAAGGCAAAAGGTACTACTACTAGCACATAAATTAATTATTAACTATTACAACTAAAAGAAAATGTAATTAATTAATACACTCCTATAACAAACCATAATTCTAAACTATTGCAGCGGAAGTCTTAACTTTAATAAGTCTATATCTAGGTGAAGTCAACGCTCTCACCCAATATAAGCTAGTCACCATCAAGCCCTGCACATTGAAGACATGTAATATCAGCCAAAAGGCTGAGCAAGATTTCATACCAATAACAATTTTGAACTATCCAATGTGCAGGTGGAATACATACATAGTATTCCACAAAATCATTTCACCTGTACAACATTCAACTTGAATATAATAGACAACCTTCAATAATTCAAATCCACTTTACTTTATTTCTAAACCATTACGTAAAACTTTCAAATATAACCTTTCGTAATCAGTGAGTAGGAAGTAGTAAAAATCAATGAGCTAGCTAGGCTCACTGGATAAGGTAAACACCAAAGCCCCTAGTATGCATACCCCTAACTCGATAACGAACCGAGAAGGAAGACAATTGGCAAGAGTATTGATCAACATACTCCCAACTACTAAATAGATTGTTGAGACACCGTTAACTCAACCTACTTTCCATACTCGAGGAATACCGCTTACCGGCAACCCCACATTTTATACGATCTTAGTAAACTTAGTAACAATGAGGAACTTCCTCCTTTTAATAATCTCAAACTTATCTCACGAGGAACTTCCTCCTTTTAATAATTTCAAACTTGTCTCACGAGGAACTTCCTCCTTTTAATATAATTCTCTTAAATAATCTCATAAATCATTTTGATATAAATATCGTCAAAACAATTAAAAGCTCCATAATAGCATCGTAAAAACGATTCCAAACTCAATATAAATCACAAATCAATATGAAATACTTTCTGAAATAATCTGTACAAGCTTAGTATGAAATCTTACCTTATTAGCAAGTCACAATCAACCAATCTCAATCACAAGTCAAAAAGGTTCCTTTACGAACCCGGAATCTACAATATAATAATATAGTATAAGTCACTAGACTATACTTCATACAGTTCATCTAAAAATAGCACAAGCTAGTTAATAGGCTTTCACTAAACTGGAAACAACTCAACTTGTCACAATCTAAGAAGTCACAAATTAAAGTTCATAGATTAAAGGTCAATGGAAGCAACCTGAGCAATAAACCTGGATAGTCAAATAATAAGGATGGAGTTGACTCTAATACTAAAAGTCCATTAATAAAACATTCATAAGAAAACATTGAAACTTAAAACATTCGAAACTAACTATACTTTTTATCAATTTCAGCAGAAACTTAAAATAGACATAACTTCCTCCTACGATATCCAAATCAAGCGTTTCTTGAGCCTATCCTGAGTAAAATTTCGATACGAACAACTTTTGTGAAATAGTATTTTTGCTAAAAATGCCCAGAAATTGCTTAAAACTGCCTTTTTCGAACTGACGGGTAATTCATACGAGATACACTATAAATTACTTTGAACACACATTCCATTAATCTCAACTAATTACTAAACACCTAAATAAACATCCTATTCATTCAATTACACACCCAAATAATTAAAATCAAAACCCCCAATTTAATTTATCTCAAGAACCCTAAATTAACAAAACCCCAATTCGAAATTAAACTAAAACTGAAATTAAAACATGGTAAAGAATCTTACTTGATTAAAGGGAAGTAATGAGAGCAAAATTACACTATAAGAGAACCCGAAAATCTCCACTTCGATCCGATTTATGACCCGAAACCCGCGAGTATAAAATCAATTCTCTCTCTTGAAATACCCACAAAACTAAAAAAAATATTGAATAAAGATGAACAAGATTGAAGTGATGATGGTTGATAGAGAAACTAGTAGTTTTAATGGAGTTGAAGGTTGGAGAGAAAGAAAGAAAGGAAGATGGATGATGGAGTACAAAGAGGAATGAAAAACAACGTTCTTCTTTCTTTTTCTTTCGTTCTTCTTCTCTCTCTCTTTTTTTCGTTCCTCTTTCTTTTCTTTTCTTTTCTTTTCTTCTTTTTTTTTCTTTATAATAATAATATAATTGTAGTTAGGTACTTAACCTTGGGAATTTAGGAATTAACTTTTGACCCCTTTTAAGGTAAAGTCAATTAGTGAGAAGTAAAATATATTTAATAAAAGAATATTTTAGTTTATTTTTGGAAACTATAATAATATAAATAATTACTAAACAATATAAAAATACGGGGTGTTACAATCTACCCCCTTAAAATAAGTTTCGTCCCGAAACTTAAAGTATTACTCAAATGATCAAACTTATACTCTTGTTTTGAAAAACATTTCATTAACTCTATAAGTTAGCCAACTACTATCACTCTGGATAACATCTCCAACAACCAAATCATTTCGGAGAACATCTCCGACAACTAATTCACTTTCTCATAGATCAATTCAATTGATCACCTTTATAACCAAGCAATCACTCCAACTTTATAACCAAGCAATCACTCCAACTAATATACATACCATATAAGGATAACACCTCATAGCAACACCTCATAGATCAATTCATTTGATCACCCTTATAGACATACAAACATTTCAACATTACAACCATTTCAACTAAAAATGTTCACTATAAGAAGTAAAACATGCAACATATTACAAGGTACCATTTCAACATTACAACCATTTCAACTAAAAATGTTCACTATAAGAAGTAAAACATGCAACATATTACAAGGTTTACCATAAAACTTTACCATAAAACTTCCAATCATACACGAATTATGTATACTTTAGACATTAAGGTATACATCACATATGAAATCATAACAACTTTTAGCACCAAACACCCAATTGACACGAAATCTACCCCCCTAAAAAGGAAGTTACGCCCTCGTAACTAACAATAACATGAACAAGAGATGGGGACACATAAAACACAGGACTTCCTCATTCTTACGAGGAGTTCCTCGGTGTCGTGGTTTGACCATAAAACCTTTACTATCCATTTCTCAACCCTACAGGTCTTACATATCGATTGGTCTAGAGTCTCAATTAGAACTCCAACTATTACCATGTGAAGAGTTAGTAATACGAAATCGTAACTAAGAAACATGGAATACATTACAAACACAATCAACTATCCTTTCAAGGATCACATATATATGGACCGATAAACTTGGGAATCAACTCCCTTACTAAGGCTTAGGCACGACGGGAAATAATCTAAGTCAAGCTAAACCGAACCACTACCATCACACTCGTTGGGTTATGTCGTAGAGTGTGGAATTCTATTCATAACTACACTATGGCGCACAAGCGCTTTAAATAATAACATAGGATTTTCTCGAAAATCCGGCAGAGTTTCCTTTGTAAAATGGACAACTCGAAATGAGAAAATGTGTTCTAAACCTGTTACAATCACAATACATAAAAGCATTTCCAAATCCAATACTCAACGCTTTCGCGGAGCAACAAATAATCCAAATCAAGAGTACTATTTCTCTTCTAAAAATAATAGAAGTAAAGACTCATACAATATGGACTCACCATTACATGGGTGGGCGTACTCACCTAAACACGTAAAACAATTCACAACTTGACGTCTAGAACTTCAACTTCAAGTTATTATAACACTCACAATCAGCAGGGCCTACCACAAATGGCAAAACAAAATACTGTAACGGTCGCATCAACATTGGGCTGAGTCCAAACCCATAAACATCCATAGCACGCATTTTGGAGTTTATGACTCCCACGTAATCAATGACACCACGACAATCACATCAAAGCACACTAATCATTTACATCCAAAGAGTACTTAAATAACCTTACGCGTGAAGATGGGCACAATCAATTTTTTTTTCTTTCAAAACGATTCTTTATTAGAAATCCAATAATAAATTACCCTTTTATAGAATTCTTGTTTTGCAAAAACTTTGCTCAATCTTTCTTACTGTGACAACAGTCTTCTAGACACGAAGTAACAACATGCTAAGCTATATTGCTTTAAAGCAATTTCTTGACGAGGACCCATTCAATCCAAATAATAAGGCATATATTTCCGATACTAGGATGATGAGGCTTGAAACCTCTGACAATGGGGTCGAACATAACCCTAACAACAAAGGTGGAGTTTATACCCGGCATTGGTTTGACTTATAGTCCTGACAGTGGGAGGCATGGGGACTTGAAACCTCCACGATGGGGCCGGCCATCCAACTATTCCCTTTACTTGGATCGAAATCCAGACAAGTTTAAAGCACATATCACGATTTCAAATATCCTTTACTAAACACCAAGTCTCCTATTACTTGGTAACACTCAAAACACATTAAAAAGCGGTATAAAGCTTCATTGAAAGACCTTCAAGGCTCACAATCTGTGAATGACTTGCCCCCTTGCAAAATTTTTCAAAAACGTGTTCTTAACTTTTCCAAAATTCACTCAAATCGTTGTAGAAAAGCCATTTCTAGATCTATTCGAGAATGAATCCACAACCTTAATTGAAACGTATCTAAATCACTTTCACACGCTACACAAACAAATTGAACAATCTCACATAGTCTTTGGTAGGGTAACTTACTCGTTGACCAAACAGGGCCAAATCGAGCTGCTACTAAGGTACTACAGAAAATGATATGCTTTATTTACATGAAACTAAAGCTTACTTTATACGAAACTCCTTTTTGACCATGTCTCAAAACTAACACACATTCATAACACATCATAAACCGTTCACACACTATAGTTTCACGAAATAAAATTTCAAGTCATGCAAGGATACGTGAATCACATAAACTAACGACTCCATCAACAATAATAGTGGTATTACTCTTGCATACCAATACTCAACATTCCAAGCATAACAATCAAGAGTTAACTTAAACTCACTTCTCAATGTTCACAAAATAGATATGGTCCAGTATACTTCCTTAGTTTCTATTAAATTCATTAGTTTCAACTCAAACGACTAGTCATATACCTTTGACATGATAAACTTAACCCTTACTCACTTAAAACTTAATCAAATTAATCAATTACACACTTGGACCACTATAATGACTTAGTATCATTCGTCGGACAAGACTTAAGTAAATTGAATTTGAGCACATTTAACCATTCCTAATAGCATCTAGGTCATTAACGACGATTTGTTTAACTTTAAGTGGGCGTCTAACGCCCCAGAACGACACAAAGAAGAGCTTGTTATAAGTTATAACCAAGTTATCTCGGAGTGCTCAACTCATTAACATGGTACAACTATAACTCCCCAACTACAATCATTTCATTAGACAAGTGCAAGAAACTGTGGGACCTGTAGCTTGTCATTCAAGATTAGTGACTACCAATCAAAAGAGTTAGATTACTTCAACTTGTACTCCTAACACTAAACTCAATGAGAAGAGACTCTCTTCATTAAACCAATATACATTAGCCTCGCTAACCATTTTAGTGTTATTAGACTTTGATCACTACTAAACAAATCACACAACGGGGACCTACGCATCCCACCATCGACATGACTCGATTTGACATTATGCCTTGCATATGTCACCATTCCACAGCCTTACTAGGTACATGATAGTTGCTAGTTGTTCTATAATGGTCTCACCGATTCCTTGACACGTAAAAAATAAACAAGTAATACTTTAACGGGGGTCAAACGGTTGACCCTTAACACGTTATGAGCTGACTTTGACTAACAGGTTTGCTACGAGAAACCAACCCACTTGAACTAATTCCTTTTTCCTTTAACTATACACTATGAATACTCCATGAAAGTCAATATAACACGTCAACTTACAGTAGATAGTCATCTCATGACTCGCTAAACTACTTTAAACTCACGTAAACAGGGTCTACAAGCATGACCAAGAGAGCTAATAACTTGAGTTTCAACTCTTGTTATAGCCTCAACGCACAATCATACACTAACAAGTCAATTCATAGCACTTAGTCAACAAGACTAGCATATCCAAGATATAACCAAACCATTCCCTATAAGGTTCTCAATTAACAATTCACACCAACTACAATTCGTATATACCATCACGTAACTCAATCAGTTTGCAATTCAAGAATCAAGTAGCTAATCACTAGACATTCTCAAGGCCAAAAGATTGACAAAATACGGGAGATGGGTGGGTCTAACACAACAACACACACAAGAACAAAAAATAAAATAAAGTGCCACTTTGAATGAAATAAGGCTCACCCTTACCCACAATAATAATTCGTCCTAATGCGAACATAAAAAAAAACAACAAGCTAGATACTTAAATGAAATAGGTGACAATAAAATTAACATCAAGACGGAATGTCACCCCAGAGTTCCCGTAAACAAATGGAACTAAATTTCGCATTATGCGACTCAAACTTGAACTTATAGCACACTCTCGGCTATGCACCAAATTAAAATCACAACCAAACAAAGATATACTCGAAATGATTTGCCTTTACTAGCCAATCATACCAAACATGGAAGCAAGCACAACTAAACTTGAATCAAACATAGAACTCAACTAGTTCCACACTTACCCAACTCATTGACGTTATCAAGTCAAACATCCACATAAGAGGGATCTACAACAACTACCATACACAACAACCACATGTAATCCCTTACTTCCCATATCTCAATCTTACCTCGGCTTTTCAAATTTTAATACCTCATTTATTTAGTCTTACTTAAGGTTACAACCTCAAAGTTACAACTCTAGGCACACCCTACTAAGTCACAAAGATCTACCTCAAGGTAGGGATGGATCCAACTTCCAATCAAAACAATGTTTAAAACTTTCGTACTTTATTCTTCATCATTAACACGCACCCCGGCCGCTGGTGGTCTTAATGGTGATGAACAATCCACGTAGGGAGAAGTACTTTCTCCTAAAAACATATTTTCAAAATTTTCAAAATAACAAAGGAATTTGGAGATCCCGACAGATTCTAAACCGATGGTCACAACTCTAGGTCTCAATCCTAGGCCACAACTCAAGGACAACCTTCAGGGCAAACCTAAGACCCTACACCTTGGCTCTAAACTGGTGGCTCATCCTCTAGGCCATTCTAAGCTCAACTCTAGGCTCTCAGCCATAACCTCGAACCGTTGGCTCGATACCAACTGTAAACAATCCCGAATTTCCACATTCTTTAGAAAACATATCGAGTACAAAGCATGGAAAATTCAAGAGGCAGTATTATGCGCGGTTATTAAACATTTAATAACAAAGAAGGTAAAAGGTACTACTACTAGCACATAAATTAATTATTAACTATTACAACTAAAAGAAAATGTAATTAATTAATACACTCCTATAACAAACCATAATTCTAAACTATTGCGGCGGAAGTCTTAACTTTAATAAGTCTATATCTAGGTGAAGTCAACGCTCTCACCCAATATAAGCTAGTCACCATCAAGCCCTCGCACATTGAAGACATGTAATATCGGCCAAAAGGGCGAGCAAGATTTCATACCAATAACAATTTTGAACTATCCAATGTGCGGGTGGAATACATACATAGTATTCCACAAAATCATTTCACTGTACAACATTCAACTTGAATATAATAGACAACCTTCAATAATTCAAATCCACTTTACTTTATTTCTAAACCATTACAGTAAAACTTTCAAATATAACCTTTCGTAATGTCTGTGAGTAGGAAGTAGTAAAAATCCAATGAGCTAGCTAGGCTCCCTTGGATAAGGTAAACACCAAAGCCCCTAGTATGCATACCCCTAACTCGATAACGAACCGAGAAGGAAGACAATTGGCAAGAGTATTGATCAACATACTCCCAACTACTAAATAGATTGTTGAGACACCGTTAACTCAACCTACTTTCCATACTCGAGGAATACCGCTTACCGGCAACCCCACATTTTATACGATCTTAGTAAACTTAGTAACAATGAGGAACTTCCTCCTTTTAATAATCTCAAACTTATCTCACGAGGAACTTCCTCCTTTTAATAATTTCAAACTTGTCTCACGAGGAACTTCCTCCTTTTAATATAATTCTCTTAAATAATCTCATAAATCATTTTGATATAAATATCGTCAAAACAATTAAAAGCTCCATAATAGCATCGTAAAAACGATTCCAAACTCAATATAAATCACAAATCAATATGAAATACTTTCTGAAATAATCTGTACAAGCTTAGTATGAAATCTTACCTTATTAGCAAGTCACAATCAACCAATCTCAATCACAAGTCAAAAAGGTTCCTTTACGAACCCGGAATCTACAATATAATAATATAGTATAAGTCACTAGACTATACTTCATACAGATTCATCTAAAAATAGCACAAGCTAGTTAATAGGACTTTCACTAAACTCGGAAACAACTCAACTTGTCACAATCTAAGAAGTCACAAATTAAAGTTCATAGATTAAAGGTCAATGGAAGCAACCTGAGCAATAAACCTGGATAGTCAAATAATAAGGATGGAGTTGACTCTAATACTAAAAGTCCATTAATAAAACATTCATAAGAAAACATTGAAACTTAAAACATTCGAAACTAACTATACTTTTTATCAATTTCAGCAGAAACTTAAAATAGACATAACTTCCTCCTACGATATCCAAATCAAGCGTTTCTTGAGCCTATCCTGAGTAAAATTTCGATACGAACAACTTTTGTGAAATAGTATTTTTGCTAAAAATGCCCAGAAATTGCTTAAAACTGCCTTTTTCGAACTGACGGGTAATTCATACGAGATACACTATAAATTACTTTGAACACACATTCCATTAATCTCAACTAATTACTAAACACCTAAATAAACATCCTATTCATTCAATTACACACCCAAATAATTAAAATCAAAACCCCCAATTTAATTTATCTCAAGAACCCTAAATTAACAAAACCCCAATTCGAAATTAAACTAAAACTGAAATTAAAACATGGTAAAGAATCTTACTTGATTAAAGGGAAGTAATGAGAGCAAAATTACACTATAAGAGAACCCGAAAATCTCCACTTCGATCCGATTTATGACCCGAAACCCGCGAGTATAAAACTCAATTCTCTCTCTTCGAAATACCCACAAAACTAAAAAAAATATTGAATAAAGATGAACAAGATTGAAGTGATGATGGTTGATAGAGAAACTAGTAGTTTTAATGGAGTTGAAGGTTGGAGAGAAAGAAAGAAAGGAAGATGGATGATGGAGTACAAAGAGGAATGAAAAACAACGTTCTTCTTTCTTTTTCTTTCGTTCTTCTTCTCTCTTTTTTTTTCGTTCCTCTTTCTTTTCTTTTCTTTTCTTTTCTTCTTTTTTTTTTTTCTTTATAATAATAATATAATTGTAGTTAGGTACTTAACCTTGGGAATTTAGGAATTAACTTTTGACCCCTTTTAAGGTAAAGTCAATTAGTGAGAAGTAAAATATATTTAATAAAAGAATATTTTAGTTTATTTTTGGAAACTATAATAATATAAATAATTACTAAACAATATAAAAATACGGGGTGTTACAATCTACCCCCCTTAAAATAAGTTTCGTCCCGAAACTTAAAGTATTACTCAAATGATCAAACTTATACTCTTGTTTCTGAAAACAGCTCATTAACTCTATAAGTTAGCCAACTACTATCACTCTGGATAACATCTCCAACAACCAAATCATTTCGGAGAACATCTCCGACAACTAATTCACTTTCTCATAGATCAATTCAATTGATCACCTTTATAACCAAGCAATCACTCCAACTTTATAACCAAGCAATCACTCCAACTAATATACATACCATATAAGGATAACACCTCATAGCAACACCTCATAGATCAATTCATTTGATCACCCTTATAGACATACAAACATTTCAACATTACAACCATTTCAACTAAAAATGTTCACTATAAGAAGTAAAACATGCAACATATTACAAGGTACCATTTCAACATTACAACCATTTCAACTAAAAATGTTCACTATAAGAAGTAAAACATGCAACATATTACAAGGTTTACCATAAAACTTTACCATAAAACTTCCAATCATACACGAATTATGTATACTTTAGACATTAAGGTATACATGTACCATGTTGGGAGTAAGTCTGCCACGAAATTATTGGTTTATTATCACAAGAACACGAAATATCTTTTTCATATGCGGTTATTTAATTACAACAACAACAATCTACACACCTTAATTATATTAATTTTAAAAATGTGGTTCTCTATATTAATGCGTGAAAAACAAATAGCTGATGTTAATTTTACAATTGTTTTATTACAACAGCAACAATGTTTTACCTAATTCATATTCTGCTATATGGAGCTCAATGAAATTTATATTTTTGCTATTTTTAGTATTATTTCTATTTGTCTTTGTTTTGCATTCTCTTGCTATATGACCTATCTGTCCACAATTGTAACATTTGCATCTTTTGGGGTTTTTAGCATATTTGTAAATTTTTCTTTTTATAAAATAATTTCTATTTGATTTTTCCTTATTTCTATATTTACATACATATACATACATATATATACATATATACATACATACATATACATACATATACATACATATATACATACATACATATACATACATATATATACATATATAGATATATATACATACATATATACATATATATACATATATATATACATATACATATATATATATATATACATACATATATATATATACATACATATATATATATATATATATATATATATATATATATATATATATATACATACATCTATATATGTATATATATACATACATATATATACATATATATATATATATATATATACATATATATATACATATGTATATATATATATACATATATAGATGTATGTATATATATATATATATATTTATATACATACATATATATATATATATATATACATATACATATACATATATATACATATACATATACATATATATATATATGTATACCCGGGAACGATTCAAAGCGGATTAACTCTAAAGAACCGAACCTTTTAAATGGAAAATGCAAATTAAAACTAAATATGAAAATATTAAACGTTGGAATGAGAGCGAAGACTTACGAAGTATTAGAGGAAAGGATGACTGAAACTTGGAATTATATTGATAAACTTAGAGTATTACGAGATTTTGTTTCACTCAAACTCTCTCTAAATTTTGCTCACGTAAATTCGCTCCGAGTATAAATGGAAACTAATGACCCTATTTATAGACTAAGGGAAGGGGTACAATAATTTGAGTACAATTATTGGAGCAGACAAAACAATTACATTTTTGGAATCTAACTATTTTCTTTTTGACAAACTTGGACAGGTGGATGAATTTCTTCCGTAGCTTTTGACGAAAGTGGAAAAGTACTATTCACCAAACAGTACTATTCACTTTTCTTGTTCACTTTTTTCTCGGTCACCTTTTGACTTTTGCTTCGATTTGGAGTTTTGAAGCGTAGGCGTGTCTTGATGTATTTTGCTTACGTGTTGGAAAGCTTATCCACGATTGTAAATCATGGCTTGGAATCCCGCAAATTAGAGAGATGTCCCTAATTTTTTGCCTAAGTGTAAAAACACTTAGCGGGATCTTTTGATTCTTTTTTTTTTCTTTTACCCTAATTTTGACGTGGATAAATCCACCGGGCTTTTATTGTTATTACTCACACTCGAAATCAAATGGATCCCCGAGCACATGGGCCGCCATACAAGTGCGGGCTAGAGGCCTCGGATGAACTGGAACTTTTGGATGATGATCCTTTTATATTTTGACCGATGAATTGGAGAAATTGATTGAAAAGTTCGGACTTGTAAATGTGAGCCTTCTTGTTTTGGAATTGGATTTAGACTTTGTGGATGAGGATGGAGATTGTACTAATTTTTGAGGGGTTCTTTGGAGGAGCTGTTTGGATTTGTTTATATTGTTGAAAGCTCTACTTGGTCCATTCATTGTATTCTTAGAGAAGCGAGATGAGCCATTTTGGAGGTAACTAGACACACAATCCTCGCAATTTTAGATATATGGTGAAGTTTTTCCACCATTTTACCCAATATTCTCGAATTAGGAAAAAAGGTATGGAATTTAAACTCCGAGTAAGAGAATAATTCCAGCACATAATCCAGGAAATTCGAATATTTCGCGAGAAGTAAATAATCTTTGGAAAATTCAAATCCTTACGGAACTCGATTTAGGAACATTATAGCTGGAAAGGAGCTTGAAGTTCTTATGGGAAGATTTACGGAGTTGCTCTGTAACGTTTCCACCATTCAAGAAACCAAATTGGAAATGTTTTGTTCTTTTGGAGACAGTCAGGATGGAAACTAAAAAACCATAAATGGTTATAACTTTGGATTAAGAAAGTACAATGCCATGCGTGGATATAATCATAATAATTGTATGTTTGTGGGAATTCGGAATCATGGAGGTTGGATGAAAATGGTTTCGATTTTGAGAGAGGTGCATTCCACTTTGTACTGGAAAGAACATGAAAAATCAAACATTTGGAATAATTTGTGGTGGTAGTAATATTGTCTTTAAAGTGATGGGAATTTGTGTCGCGAAGAATATTGCGATAATATTGAATAGGTTTGGTGATTTCAAAGGGAAACCAATTGAAATGCTTTGGAATTATTTTACGAACGTAGTCGAGATATTTTTGGTTAAATTCCTCATGGGAAGAAAATTTATTGGAAGTAAAGGTAGTTAGAAACAGGCTATCATAATAGAATTTTTGGATGTAGGAAATATCGGTGGTATATTTGGAAAGGTATTTTGAGTTTTTTGAGTGGCTATTTGCGATATTGTTTGGGCGTAAGAGATTTGTGGGAAATCAGATAAATTGGAAAATTAATTTGTGGATACAGGAATTCCTCCAGTGGAATCGATCACAATTTCCTTTTGTTGTCTGGCTTTGGAATTGGAAGTAGAAGTCTTGGAGCCTTTCATCCTGTGCATCCCTGCAGAAATCATATTAAATTGTTTATAAATGGAATTAGTTTGAAGAAGATGGGCATCACAATGTTGTAATTTAGCAGAAAATTTGAAAGAAATCCTTTTGTCACAAATGGAAGTATGAATACCGATTTCATTAACTGAAAATGGATAAATTTGGGTCAAAAATGGAGTGCCAAGGATGATATTATAACTAATATCATTAACAAGGGTAAATGGGGTTTTGAAATAATAACCATTATTGTAAATGGAAGCTTTGGAAAGTTTATAATTAATTTGGAGTATATGACCATTAGCACTGGACAAATGTTCAGTGGTCCTCTCATAGTATTTAGAAGGAATCAGTCCCTTAATACAGTTGAGATCAGCACCACTATCAAATAATGCAACATCATTAATTTGAAAAATCATGATCAATAATTAATGTAACTAGACAATACCATTTCTGGTAATTAAACCTTTGAATAATTTGAATAAAATTTTCATTAACAATTGGATTTTCAAAAATCTGGATAGAATCAGTTGGAATGTGAGGAGGTTCTGATGTTTCTCTTGTTTTGAAATTGGAATTTTGAAGAAGTGTAATTTTTGCATCAAGTTCTAAATCTGTTGTTTGGAGATTTAAAATATTTTGTTCAAGACCTTTAATTTAAGATTTTATTTGAATCACCTCATTTTCAAGATCTTGGGTATTAACTGGAGAAATAAACGTCTGATGATAAGGAGAATCATCAAGTATCTTTTGGAGACTAAAAGAAACTTGTTTTTCTCTCTCCTCTAGTGGAGAAGATTTCAAAACAATTTCCCTTAATCGTTCAAGATACTGCTTTCTGAGGGCACTATCTTGAATTTTGTCAATAATCTCGGGAAATAATTCCTTCTCCTTTTCTTTTTTAGAAATAACACAAAGTCCTTTGGAACAAAATTGGAGAGAAAGATGAGAATCAAATTTATCAGAATCCTGATCATAATCTAATTGGTAAATAACATTATCTGAATCAGAATGCTCAGATTCTTCTGGCTCATTCTGATTTAATTGGAAAATATTTAAGAGTTTATTTCTTAAATTTGGATCATCCTGGAAAATTTCATTAATCTTATTTTTGAAATTACAAGTATTTGCTTTGTGACCAGGCTTGCCACATTTATAAAAAAATAATCATTTGAAAATCCTTTTTGAAAATTCTTTTGGAAACGTCTTCTTCTTCTTTTGATAAAACCTTTCAGAAGATAAAGCCTTTCTTTGACGAAAATTTTGAACCTGTTTGAGTTTCTGTTTTCGAACAGTTGAAGGGGCTTGGATTTTCTCAAAGCCAAAGTCTTCACAGAAATATCCAAGTTCTCTTCTTTGCTGAGCTTTTTTATTTCCATATTTAGATTGGATCTTTAGCTCATTGCAAAGAGATTATCCATCTTTCTCGATAAAAGCAAACAATTGGCCATATGTCAATTGATCATACGACATTGTTTCCTTATTACTCCCTCCGTCCCAGAATAGTCTTTACACTTTCCTTTTTCATCTGTCCCATAATGCTCTTTACACTTTTATTTTTGGATATGACCCACTATTATTTTAATCCTTCTACCTTTTAAACATTGGCCCACACTCTCTCTCCTCCAAATAAAATAATACCACTCCCATTACATACAAACTCTAACCATGGTCCACATTCTCTCTCCTTAAAATAAAATAATACTACTTTTACTAACTACTAACTCCTATCACATCTACTTTTCATTAAAATAACAATTGATAACCAAACAACAACTTATCATCTAAAACTACGTGCATTGATAAGTGTCAAGAGTATTTTGGGACGGAGGGAGTAGTAGCTTCCCTTAATTTTTGAAAAACTCTTTGAGCAAATAAGTTTGGAAGTTCTGAAATAACTTTTTCTTTCCAGAATGGCTGTTGAGCATAAGATCTGGTAAGAACATTGGATAAAAATGTATCTTTGTACCAACGATAATCATTTAAAGTTGGACATCGAAGATTTGTTAAAACTAAAGTGTTGGATTTTGATAATTCATTTGTTCCACCAAGAAAACGGAGAGAAATAGTTTGGAGCAAAAGAGCAAATCCATCTTTTGTTCCATCTGGTTTTGTATGGTTGCAAATATGATTTTGATCTTCTGGTGTGAAAGTATTATTCCACCAGTCTTTTAATTGACCTGAAAAACTGCTTACAATATTGTGAGCAATTTGATCATTTAAAAAAATCATTGGAGGCATATGCATTTGCGGCAATGCACATTTCTTGTAAAACTTTGGAAATTTCGGCTTCTGATCTACCATCTATATTTCAATCATATAGTTGATCACCAGAATAAACCTTTTGAGGACCATAAGTTCCTCTTTCTTCAAATTGAAGATCTGGAGGAGTAGATCTGGAATAATAATTCCGCATTGGATTATTGTTCCAGTTTTTGTAATGAATTCTATTAATTTGAGATGGAGACTCATCACCTGAAGAAAAGGCTTGAGCAATTTCATTTGCCTTTTTATCCTTTTCTAGACATGTGATGTTTTTATCTAATTTTTCAGAAATTCTTTTCAATAGTGCTTTATTACTATTATCAATACCTTTTTGAAATCGGGAAAACATTTGGAACATTAATAAGTGGTTTGGAAATTTCATTTGGAAAAGTTGAAATACGTTGTTCAAGAGAAATTTCATTTAATCTATTTGACAAATCATTTTTTCCTCTAGAAGATTGAGAATCAGAAGATTTGGAAGATAAAGAATCAATTTGAGTTGATATTTGATCAACTTATTTGGAAATCGTATGTAAAATTGTATTGGAAAAATTATTTTGTTCATAAACCTTTTTGATGTCTCCTAAAGTAGGATCTGACTTGTCATCAGCATCTCTTCCTACCTTATTTGGAGCAACTTCACAAGTTCCTTCATTAGAAGTAACCTGTTAATGGAGGATGGATGGATGAAACGAGTTCACCATTTTGAAGAATCCATTTTTGAGCAATATTGGACTTAACACATAAATCAGAAAATGGATAACGGATTTTTGATCTACATAAATAAATTGGATGCCATGTAAAAAAATGGAATATTTGCAGATAACCTGTTCAGTTCAGCATAGTACTGCTCACGAATAAATTATGTGGCAAGTTTATCAAAATTGGAGAAAAACCAATTTCTTTTTTCCAGATGTTCTGGTTTTGCAAAATCTATTCGAAGCATCGGTTTGTCAATTTGAAATCCTCCTCTAGTAAGAACATTCAAACTAGAAAACTTTGGAGGTCTTATATCAGACTTAGTTGGTGATGGTAAGTCATCATCAACTATTTCTGGAATAGGAGATTTTTCAAATATTTTGTAATTTTGAGAAGTAGATGGAAAATCTTCTGAATTTTGAAAAGTATTGGAACGTTCATAAGAGCAAGAAGATCTTGGACTTTGGAAATCATAATTGGAAGAAGAGGATGGAAATTCCCTAGTCGAATGAAATCGAATAAGAACTCTTCCATCTGTTTCTTCAATTATTTGTTCAACCTTTTTCTCTGTCAAAGTTTTTGGAATTGGTGGTGTTTGAAGTTGCCATTCATCTGGAATGGTTACTTCATCCCACTCTAAAGTTTGAGGTACATGTGTAGTTGCTTTGCCATGTTCAACTTTGAAAAGTAAAGTTTGACCAGGAGCAAAATGTATTCTACACCTTGGATTTAATTGAGTATTTAAAAGCTTGTAATAAATACGATAAATAATGGAAAAGTTTCTTACACCTTCAAATTGGAGATCTTTGGAAAGATTAACATCAAGAGTTAAAGACTGAAGGATATAAGGATCATTCAGATCTTTACTCAAATTTGGAAAGCAATTGAAATAAATTGGACCTTGACAAATATTAGTATTTGCCAAAGCTAATAAAGAATCTTTGAAAGATTTAAGAGATTTATCTTTTAAAGCAAGCATAACTAGACAATCAAGACCTACTCTGACCATAGGCTTGACAGCTATTTGGACAAAACCAAAATGGATATACCTAAATCCTTGATTTAGATGTGTTTTGACAGACTCATTATCAAGTAATTGGATAGACATTTGACGTTGGTAAACGCTGGTAGTAAATTCTTCTATGTGAATTCCTCTACCATAAACAAATTCCCAATTGGAAGATTTATCATAAATATCATTTTTGGAAATCATTGGCATTTCCCAAACAAATGGATCATCTTTTTTAGTAATCTATTTCTTTTGAACTGGATTCTTACTGTTATTAGAAACCTTTGAAAAAACCTTTCTGAGCTTACTCTTCACCATTTTCAACTGGTAAACACTACAATAACAGTTATAGTCTGAGGGACCACCTGAGGGACCACCACTACAAGAATCTGAGCATCCTGATTCAGATAATGTTATTTACCAATTAGATTATGATTAGGATTCTGATGAATTTGATTCTGATCATTCCCTCCAATTTTGACCAAAAGACTTTGTGTTATTTCCAAAAAAGAAAAGGTGAAGGAATTACTTCTCGAAATTATTGATAAAATTCAAGATAGTACCCTCAGAAAGCAGTATCTTGAACGATTAAAAGAAATTGTTTTAAAATCTTCTCCACTAGAGGAGAGGGAAAAACAAGTTTCTTTTAGTCTCCAAAAATTACTTGATGATTCTCCTTATCATCAGTCATTTATTTCTCCAGTCAATACCCAAGATCTTCAAAGTGAGGTGATTCAAATAAAATCTCAAATTAAAGATCTTGAACAAATATTTTAAATCTCCAAACAAAATATTTAGAACTTGATGCAAAAATTACACTTCTTCAAAATTCCAATTTTGAAACAGGAGAAACATCAGACCTCCTCACATTCCAACTGATTCTATCCAGATTTCTGAAAATCAAATTGTTAAGGATAATTTCCATCAAATTATTCAAAGGTTTAATTACCAGAAATGGTATTGTCCAGTTACATTAAATATTGACCATAATTTCCAAATTAATGATGTTGCATTACTTGATAGTGGTGCTGATATCAATTGTATTAAGGAAGGACTAATTCCTTCTAAATACTATGAGAAGACCACTGAACATTTGTCCAGTGCTAATGTTCAAAGACTCCAAATTAAGTATAAACTTTCCAAAGCTTCCATTTATAATGATGGTTATTATTTCAAAACTCCATTTACCCTTGTTAAGGATATTAGTTATAATATCATCCTTGGCACTCCATTTTTAACCTAAATTTATCCATTTTCAGTTAATAAAATCGGTATTCATACTTCCATTTGTGACAAAAGAATTTCTTTGAAATTTTGTGCAAAATTACGACATAGAGATGTCCATCTTCTTCAAACTAATTCCATTTATAAACAAATTAATATGATTTCTGCAGGGACGAATAGAATGAAAGGCTCCAAAAGACAACAACGGAAATAGTTACACATCCTACTCGGTGGCATTCTGTGTCCACCAATCAATTTTCAAATTTATCAAATTTCCCTCCAATTTCATATGCCCAAACCATCTCTCAAATACCTTAAGCCTCCTCTCCAATTACCACAGATACTTCCTATGTCCTCAAACCCTCATACCAAAATCTCTTCCTAACCACATTTACTACCAATAAATTTTCCAACGAAGATTATCACAAAAAAATCTCCGATTATGCCCTGAGACTTATTCCAACAAATTTCAACTGGTTTCCATTTGAAATTACTAAACTTATCCAATACTACAGGAATATCCTTCGAGATACAAATTCCTGCCATCTCAGAGATAATATTTCCGCCTCCACCAATTATTCCAAATGTTTGATATTTCAGGTTCTTTCTAGCACGAACTGGAATATCCCTCTCACAAAAGCACGATCATTTTCCTCCAACTGTCAAGATCCTACTCTTCCAAACACCGACAATTATTACGATTACATCCAAGCACGGTATAACGCCTTCCTTGTCCAAAGTTATGACCACTCTTGGTTCATTAGCTTTCATCACTAGTGGAAAAACGTTATATGTCACAACACAACCGCCATTGTAGTCCTTAAGAGAACCGGATCGGTAAATCTTCGAAAATTTAGGTGGGAAATATAGAAAATTAACTGCTCCGGTTTTTAAGAGAACCGGATCAGTTAATAGAAAACTGATCTGGTTTTCTATTAACCGCTCCGGTTCTCATATCGGAGCGGTTAATCAGCCTCAAAACCCGTTTTATGAACCCCGCATTTCCTTTTGTGGGCCATATAATATACTTGGGCCAGCGTGCATATATGGCCAGCGTGCGTATAAACCCCTAAGCCTTCCCACCTCATTTCAACCCTAACTCATCTCCCTCCTCAACTCCATCTCCCTCCTCTCTCTCACTCCATCAGCGACATCCTCAACTCCTCGGTATCAACTCCATCTCCCTCCTCTCTATTGTAGGAACAAAAACTGGTAACAAAATTGACACACTTAACTGACCACCGTGGCGTGAGAAGATCACCGCCCTAAAGTTGAATTTGCCCGCAACAACACACGGACTCACGGCAATCAACCTCCGGGGATACACGGTTTTACGCCTTTCCGGTGTTGACGGAAAAAGGATTAAGAACGTTTTTGAATACGCCCGAATAATAGAGGAAGAAAGAGAGGAGAAGTAAAGGTGTTTCTGTGTGTTTCGAGAATACCAGAACACTGGTATTTATAGAGCCAAGAAACCCA
Source organism: Beta corolliflora (assembly GCA_947648045.1). Classification (NCBI taxonomy): domain Eukaryota; kingdom Viridiplantae; phylum Streptophyta; class Magnoliopsida; order Caryophyllales; family Amaranthaceae; genus Beta; species Beta corolliflora. Next base: position 68,481 of record CANSZD010000373.1, on the reverse strand, counting down.
GACGAAATCAGAACGTGGCTGAAATCGTGGGAAAAACGGTCACATCATGGGAAGAGTCATGGCCGAAAATCAGGAGAGTGATTAAGGGAGAAAACGGCATTAAAAGAGAGATTAAGGGAAAAACGGTAACTTAAGGTCGATTAAAAACGGTCGAAAAATGCCAACATAATTCTGACCCAAAACTATAGTTAAGTTAAGTTTAAAGCCCAAGGCCCAAGGCCCAAGGCCCTGGCCCGGTCCGGGCGGGCGGCGGCGGCGCGCACGTGTGGCAATCACACATCACCACTTCCCCACTAAAAGCCTCATTGCTACTCAACTCAAAGGGTAGAGGAAGAGTAATGGTTATAAACCTTACTCTTCCCTCATATTCTTTCAATGTGGGACAATAGGAAAAAATGACTCTTCATATTCTTTTGAAGCAAACTTAAAGTTTCTATAAAAAACTCCAACAATCCCCCACATGATTCAAAAGAAGAAAACGAGAAAGAAACGGGCGAAAAAGATGATGCGGGCAATAGATACTAGGTTTTGAAGTATCGATGTCTTATGGACTTGAATTGACACTTAGTGCATACAAATATGTCTTACTGTCATAAAAGGTAGATTTCTCTTTGAACCTATCATGAGGTTAGCAAACCATAGATGCGCACTCAACCTTTTTCAAAACAAGAAACGTTCTCGCAATTGTAATATCAGTGCCCCACAATTAACTTGGATTCTCATGAATGCTCTAGAGAGTCTAAGCCTTTTGACTCTCATAGGGGATTGGGCGTAACCCCCACATTCACATAGGTAAGTTCATCAAGTTTGTACTGTCACAAACCACCTTAAGTAAGGCTATGAACTTATTAAGAGCTATAAGCTCAACCTCACGCATATAACGATATAATGAAATAAAATACTACATCACTTTTATTACTAGGAATGGTAGTAGTATCAACAACTTGAGTTCTTTTGTGATTTCGTTTGACCCTTTGAACTTAGGGATTCCTAAGAAGGGTATCCACCACAATTCACTCCACAATAGGCTTTAAACCCATTCCTTGTGCTGACTCCAGGCACCATTTTTCTACAAAGGCCTTTGGTAAGAGGATCGGCAATATTCTCTTTGACTTTACATACTCGAGTGACAACACATTATTTTTAACTAAATTTCTAACTACGGCATGCCTTAAGCGAATATGCCTTCTCTTGCCATTATAGGCTTGATTATTCGCTACCCCAATTCTTGCTTGCGAGTCACACCGCATAGATGCCGATGGGTGGCTTCCCCCACGATGGAATATCAGCAAGAAACTCCTTATCCATTCGGCTTCTTGACACCGCCAATTCTAAAGCAATAAATTCAGATTCCATGGTAGATTTGGCAATACATGTTTGCTTTGATGATTTCCATGATATAGCTCCACCGAGAAGAGTAAAAACATAACCGCTAGTAGATTGAATTTCATCATTATCGACACCCAATTGGCATCACAAAATCCTTCAAGGACCCAAGGTGTCCTTTGATAATGTAGACCCCAATTGATAGTGCCTTTTAGATACTTCAACAATCTAATCAAGGCAACCCAATGCTCTCGATTAGGACTATGAGTATACTGCTCAATCTACTAACAAGCATAAGCTATATCGGGTCTAGTATAATTCATCAAGAACATTACACTACCAATTATTTTTGCATATTGTTCTTGGGATATACTATCAACCTTATTCTTTTTCAAATGAATACTAGAATCATATGGGGTTTTCACGGGAATGCAATCAAATTGATCAAACTTCTTTAATATTTTCTCAACATAATGAGATTGATTTAAAGATATCCCATATGACGTTCTAGTAATCTTTATTCCAAGAATAACATCAGCCTCTCCTAAATCCTTCATCTCAAAACAAGAATTTAGGAAACTCTTAGTTGCATTTACTACGTCTATATTGGTCCCAAAGATTAACATATCATCCACATATAGACATATGAAAACACAACCAAGCTCATCAACTTTGGAATAAACACAAGCATCGGAATCATTTACCAAAAATCATTTGAAGTAATAGTTTGATGAAATTTATCATACCATTGTTTTGGTGCTTGTTTTAAACCATACAAAGATCTAATAAGCTTGCATACCTTGTCCTCTTGACCGGGAACCTCACATCCTTCAGGTTGCTTCATATAGATCTCCTCATTTAACTCACCATTCAAAAATGCGGTTTTCACATCCATTTGATGCACAATCAAATCATGAATAGATGCAAGTGCAATTAACGCTCTAATGGTGGCTACCTTAGTCACAGGAGAATAAGTATCAAAGAAGTCTAAACCGTGTTTTTGGCGATGCCCTCCAACAACAAGTCTAGCCTTATATTTGTCTAAAGACCCATCAGGCTTACATTTCTTTGTAAAGATCCATCTACTACTTAGGGTCTTACAACCTCTAGGAAGGTCTGACAAAATCCAAGTATTATTACTCATAATAGACTCGATTTCACTGTTAATAGCCTCTAACCAAAAACTTGAGTCTACAGATCTCATGGCCTCAGCATAGGTTCTCGGGTTCTCTTCCAATACAAGCACATTGACATCTTGCTCATCTAAACACTCTTTTTTAGCTAGAAAGGTAGTAATAAAATCAGGTCCGAAACTAGACTCAATTCTAGCTCTCTTACTCCTTCTAGGTTCTAAAGTCTCACTAGATGATGCAATGTCATGATGCAAAGTAGAAGAAGATGCGGCGAGGAAGTATGATGATATACTAACTTTCATAGGAAAAACATGCTCAAAGAATTCAACATCCCTTGATTCTCTAATAGGACCAAAACCGAAGCATCCTTAAGAATGAGTCTATATGCAAGACTTGTTAGAAGCATAACCAATAAAGATACCATCTACGAGTCTTAGGTCCAATCTTACTCCTTTGAAAGTCGGGAAGTCCAATCTTACCCAAACACCCCACACTTTGAGGTAACCCAAATTAGGCTTGAAGCCTTTCCACAATTCATAGGGAGTCTTATCTAACTTCTTATGGGGAACTCGATTAAGAACATAGCAAGCGGATAAAATAGCCTCACCCCCACATGTTAGTAGGCATACACGAACTAATAAGCATTGCATTCATCATATCCTTAAGAGTCCTATTTTTCCGCTCAGCTATTCCATTTTGCTCAGGTGTATAGGGAGTTGTAACCTCATGAATAATCCCATTAGACTCACAAAATTTCTTAAGGGAAACTCCATCATATTCCCCACCCCTATTTGATCTCACCCTCTTAATCTTAAGGTCCAATTGGTTCTCAACTTCGGCTTTATAAATTAGAAATTTCTCTTCGACCTCATCCTTAGAACTCGATAAATAAACCTTAGTATAACGAGAAAAGTCATCAACAAATGTAATATAATATTTTTTTCCTCCCCTACTCATGGAATTCTTAAAGTCACCTAAGTCACTATGGACTAACTCTAATAAAGTAGAGGAACGAGATACATTTTTATTGAATGCTTTCTTAGGGTGCTTAGCTTCTACACATACTTCACATTTCTCAAAAGATGTATTGCTAAAGTCGGGAATAAGACTAAGTTGTTTAAGTCTTTTAACGAAATGCAACATTCACATGACCTAGTCTAGAATGCCATAAAGAAACAGGACTCAAGAATATAAACGGAAGCATGAGAGTTCTTATTATCAATTACAACATCCAAAACAAAAAGTCCAGCATTACAAAAGCCTTTACCCACAAAAACACCATTTCTCGGTTAATCCAAGTTTATCGATTCAAAAGCTAACTTAATTCCGAGCTTTGTTTAAAAGGGAACCGAAAATGAGGTTTACTGCGGATGTCGGGAACATGCAAAACATGCAAAGCAATGGTTTTCCGGGAAGTTAATTTCGGGAAAACCTTTCCTTTGCCTAGAACACTCACGAGTGCTTGAATTGCCCATGAAGACGCATTCTCCTTCCCAAACATTGATGTAGTCTCGGAACATTTCCTTATTGGCGCGAGATGTGACGGGTTGCACCAAATATCAACGATCCATTCGACGAACATTGCTTACGAGATTGACCTCGGACACCACAGCGAGAATAATGTCGTCTTCGAGCAAGGTTGGCTTGAGCTTTGTTGTCTTTTCGCTTTGTTTGGAGCTTCCTTTCTTAGACGGCAATCCTTGGCGGCATGCCCATACTTACCACACACAGAAGCAATTTCCCTTAAACCGACCTTTTCCCTTGAAGTTGTTATAATTACGCCTTGTACCATGAAACCGATTAGGACCCTTACCTTTTGGTCCTTTACCTGCAAGCAGACTTTGTTTTCCACAAGATTAACGAAGAGGAAGAATGATCAACGAGATTTCCCTTTGATTTGGATACGGTTACGCTCCTCAATCTTAATGTGGGAAACTAATTCCGAAGGGTAAAGTCTTTCTCGCCTATGTTTTAAGGAATGCACAAAATTTTCCCAAGACGGAGGTAATTTCTCAAGTAAACAATTGGCTTGGAACATATCGGGAATAGCCATACCCTCGGCCACAATATCAGGCACACAAATGTTCATACTCATGAACTTGATCTAATACGGAGTTTATCATCGGACATAGAAAACTTCAACCAACGACTACAAGCATATTTTTTAGTCCCAAAATCATCGAGTACCATACTTAGTATTCAAAGCATCCCAAATATCCTTAGCATTTTTAGACTTACTATAGATCATGTATAGGGCGTAAGTCATATAATGTAGTAACATCCCACGACAAGTCTTATTATCTTTAACAAAATCCCTCTTGGAATTCTCGGGAAGCGATATCGGCGACAAACAATAATCTACCCCAATTTGACCCAAAAGAATTCCATCTTATCAGACCACATTTTATAATTTTTTCCATCAAACGGATCTAACTTAGACATGTCAGGAATAAACGGATTGGTAATAGGCACAGCATTAACACGCATAGGTTCATCAGATTTTTCACCAGCCATAGTTCCGTAAAACAGATAAAAACTATAAAATTCAACTTTAGAATGTAGGAACAAAAACTGGTAACAAAATTGACACACTTAACTGACCACCGTGGCGTGAGAAGATCACTGCCCTAAAGTTGAATTTGCCCCGCAACAACACACGGACTCACAGAATCAACCTCCGGGGGATACACGGTTTTACGCCTTTCCGGTGTTGGCGTGAAAAACAGATTAAGAACGTTTTTGAATACTGCCCAGAATAATAGAGGAAGAAAGAGAGGAGAAGTAAAGGTGTTTCTGTGTGTTTCGAGAATACCAGAACACTGGTATTTATAGAGCCAAGAAACCCAGACGAAATCAGAACGTGGCTGAAATCGTGGGAAAAACGGTCACATCATGGGAAGAGTCATGGCCGAAAATCAGGAGAGTGATTAAGGGAGAAAACGGCATTAAAAGAGAGATTAAGGGAAAAAACGGTAACTTAAGACTGATTAAAAACGGTCAAAAAATGCCAACATAATTCTGACCCAAAACTATAGTTAAGTTAAGTTTAAAGCCCAAGGCCCAAGGCCCAAGGCCCTGGCCCGGTCCGGGCGGGCGGCGGCGGCGCGCACGTGTGGCAATCACACATCACCACTTCCCCACTAAAAGCCTCATTGCTACTCAACTCAAAGGGTAGAGGAAGAGTAATGGTTATAAACCTTACTCTTCCCTCATATTCTTTCAATGTGGGACAATAGGAAAAAATGACTCTTCATATTCTTTTGAAGCAAACTTAAAGTTTCTATTAAAAACTCCAACAATCCCCCACATGATTCAAAAGAAGAAAACGAGAAGAAACGGGGGGAAAAAGATGATGCAGGGCAATAGATACTAGGTTTTGAAGTATCAATGTCTTATGGACTTGAATTGACACTTAGTGCATACAAATATGTCTTACTGTCATAAAAGGTAGATTTCTCTTTGAACCTATCATGAGGTTAGCAAACCATAGATGCGCACTCAACCTTTTTCAAAACAAGAAACGTTCTCGCAATTGTAATATCGGTGCCCCACAATTAACCCGGGATTCTCATGAATGCTCTTGAGAGTCTAAGCCTTTTGACTCTCATAGGGGGATTGGGCGTAACCCCCACATTCACATAGGTAAGTTCATCAAGTTTGTCTTGTCACAAACCACCTTAAGTAAGGCTATGAACTTATTAAGAGCTATAAGCTCAACCTCACGCATATAACAGTATAATGAAATAAAATACTACATCACTTTTATTACTAGGAATGGTAGTAGTATCAACAACTTGAGTTCTTTTGTGATTTCGTTTGACCCTTTGAACTTAGGGATTCCTAAGAAGGGTATCCACCACAATTCACTCCACAATAGGCTTTAAACCCATTCCTTGTGCTGACTCCAGCACCATTTTTCTACAAAGGCCTTTGGTAAGAGGATCGAAGAATATTCCTCTCCGACTTTACATACTCGAAAGTGACAACACATTATTTTTAACTAAATTTCTAACTACGACATGCCTTAGCGAATATGCCTTCTCTTGCCATTATAGGCTTGATTATTCGCTACCCCAATTCTTCCTTGCCGAGTCACACCGCATAGATGCCGATGGAGCCGGCTTCCCCACAATGGAATATCAGCAAGCAAACTCCTTATCCATTCAGCTTCTTGACCTGCCAATTCTAAAGCAATAAATTCAGATTCCATGGTAGATTTGGCAATACATGTTTGCTTTGATGATTTCCATGATATAGCTCCACCAGCAAGAGTAAAAACATAACCGCTAGTAGATTGAATTTCATCATTATCTGACACCCAATTGGCATCACAAAATCCTTCAAGGACACAAGGTGTCCTTTGATAATGTAGACCCCAATTGATAGTGCCTTTTAGATACTTCAACAATCTAATCAAGGCAACCCAATGCTCTCGATTAGGACTATGAGTATACCCTTTCAATCTACTAACAGCATAAGCTATATCAGGTCTAGTATAATTCATCAAGAACATTACACTACCAATTATTTTTGCATATTGTTCTTGGGATATACTATCAACCTTATTCTTTTTCAAATGAATACTAGAATCATATGGGGTTTTCACGGGAATGCAATCAAATTGATCAAACTTCTTTAATATTTTCTCAACATAATGAGATTGATTTAAAGATATCCCATATGACGTTCTAGTAATCTTTATTCCAAGAATAACATCAGCCTCTCCTAAATCCTTCATCTCAAAACAAGAATTTAGGAAACTCTTAGTTGCATTTACTACGTCTATATTGGTCCCAAAGATTAACATATCATCCACATATAGACATATGAAAACACAACCAAGCTCATCGACTTTGGAATAAACACAAGCATCGAATCATTTACCAAAAAATCATTTGAAGTAATAGTTTGATGAAATTTATCATACCATTGTTTTGGTGCTTGTTTTAAACCATACAAAGATCTAATAAGCTTGCATACCTTGTCCTCTTGACCGGGAACCTCACATCCTTCGAGGTTGCTTCATATAGATCTCCTCATTTAACTCACCATTCAAAAATGCGGTTTTCACATCCATTTGATGCACAATCAAATCATGAATAGATGCGAAGTGCAATTAACGCTCTAATGGTGGCTACCTTAGTCACGGGAGAATAAGTATCAAAGAAGTCTAAACCGTGTTTTTGGCGATGCCCTCCAACAACAAGTCTAGCCTTATATTTGTCTAAAGACCCATCGAGGCTTACATTTCTTTGTAAAGATCCATCTACTACTTAGGGCCTTACAACCTCTAGGAAGGTCGACAAAATCCAAGTATTATTACTCATAATAGACTCGATTTCACTTTGTTAATAGCCTCTAACCAAAAACTTGAGTCTACGGATCTCATGGCCTCGAGCATAGGTTCTCGGGTTCTCTTCCAATACAAGCACATTGACATCTTGCTCATCTAAACACTCTTTTTTAGCTAGAAAGGTAGTAATAAAATCAGGTCCGAAACTAGACTCAATTCTAGCTCTCTTACTCCTTCTAGGTTCTAAAGTCTCACTAGATGATGCAATGTCATGATGCGAAAGTAGAAGAAGATGCGACGGGCAAGTATGATGATATACTAACTTTCATAGGAAAAACATGCTCAAAGAATTCAACATCCCTTGATTCTCTAATAGGACCAAAACCAGAAGCATCCTTAAGAATGAGTCTATATGCAGCACTGTTAGAAGCATAACCAATAAAGATACCATCTACAGTCTTAGGTCCAATCTTACTCCTTTGAAAGTCAGGAAGTCCAATCTTACCCAAACACCCCCACACTTTGAGGTAACCCAAATTAGGCTTGAAGCCTTTCCACAATTCATAGGGAGTCTTATCTAACTTCTTATGGGGAACTCGATTAAGAACATAGCAAGCAGATAAAATAGCCTCACCCCACATGTTAGTAGGCATACCTGAACTAATAAGCATTGCATTCATCATATCCTTAAGAGTCCTATTTTTCCGCTCAGCTATTCCATTTTGCTCAGGTGTATAGGGAGTTGTAACCTCATGAATAATCCCATTAGACTCACAAAATTTCTTAAGGGAAACTCCATCATATTCCCCACCCCTATTTGATCTCACCCTCTTAATCTTAAGGTCCAATTGGTTCTCAACTTCGGCTTTATAAATTAGAAATTTCTCTTCAGCCTCATCCTTAGAACTCAATAAATAAACCTTAGTATAACGAGAAAAGTCATCAACAAATGTAATATAATATTTTTTTCCTCCCCTACTCATGGAATTCTTAAAGTCACCTAAGTCACTATGGACTAACTCTAATAAAGTAGAGGAACGAGATACATTTTTATTGAATGCTTTCTTAGGGTGCTTAGCTTCTACACATACTTCACATTTCTCAAAAGATGTATTGCTAAAGTCGGGAATAAGACTAAGTTGTTTAAGTCTTTTAACGGATGCAACATTCACATGACCTAGTCTAGAATGCCATAAAGAAGCAGGACTACAGCAATATAAACGGAAGCATGAGAGTTCTTATTATCAATTCCAACATCCAAAACAAAAAGTCCGGCATTACAAAAGCCTTTACCCACAAAAACACCATTTCACGGTTAATCCAAGTTTATCGGATTCAAAAGCTAACTTAATTCCGGCTTTGTTTAAAAGGGAACCGAGAAATGAGGTTTACGCGGATGTCGGGAACATGCAAAACATTCTGCAAAGCAATGGTTTTCCGGAAGTTAATTTCGGGAAAACCTTTCCTTTGCCTAGAACACTCACGGTGCTTGAATTGCCCATGAAGACGCATTCTCCTTACGAAACATTGATGTAGTCTGGAACATTTCCTTATTGGCGCGGATGTGACGGGTTGCACCGGTATCAACGATCCATTCGGCAACATTGCTTACCGAATTGACCTCGGACACCACAACGGCAATAATGTCGTCTTGACAAGGTTGGCTTGAGCTTTGTTGTCTTTTGCTTTGTTTGGAGCTTCCTTTCTTAGACGGCAATCCTTGGCGGCATGCCCATACTTACCACACACGAAGCAATTTCCCTTAAAGCCGACCTTTTCCCTTGAAGTTGTTATAATTACGCCTTGTACCATGGACGATTAGGACCCTTACCTTTTGGTCCTTTACTCCCGGCAGCTTTGTTTTCCACAAGATTAACGAGAAGAGGAAGAATGATCAACGAGATTTCCCTTTGATTTGGATACGGTTACGCTCCTCAATCTTAATGTGGGAAACTAATTCTCGAAGGGTAAAGTCTTTACGCCTATGTTTTAAGGAATGCACAAAATTTTCCCAAGACGGAGGTAATTTCTCAAGTAAACAATTGGCTTGGAACATATCGGGAATAGCCATACCCTCGGCCACAATATCGGCACACAAATGTTCATACTCATGAACTTGATCTAATACGGAGTTTATCATCGAAACATAGAAAACTTCAACCAACGACTACAAGCATATTTTTTAGTCCCAAAATCATCAGTACCATACTTAGTATTCAAAGCATCCCAAATATCCTTAGCATTTTTAGACTTACTATAGATCATGTATAGGGCAGAAGTCATATAATGTAGTAACATCCCACGACAAGTCTTATTATCTTTAACAAAATCCCTACTGGAATTCTCGGGAGCGTATCGGTGAACAAACAATAATCTACCCCAATTTGACCCAAAAAGAATTCCATCTTATCGGACCACATTTTATAATTTTTTTCCATCAAACGGATCTAACTTAGACATGTCGGGAATAAACGGATTGGTAATAGGCACAAAGATTAACACGCATAGGTTCATCGGATTTTTCACCGACCATAGTTAAGTAAAAACGATAAAAACTATAAAATTCAACTTTAGAATGTAGGAACAAAAACTGGTAACAAAATTGACACACTTAACTGACCACCGTGGCGTGAGAAGATCACTGCCCTAAAGTTGAATTTGCCCCGCAACAACACACGGACTCACAGCAATCAACCTCCAGGGATACACGGTTTCTGCCTTTCCGGTGTTGACAGAAAAACAGATTAAGAACGTTTTTGAATACTGCCCAGAATAATAGAGGAAGAAAGAGAGGAGAAGTAAAGGTGTTTTACGTGTGTTTCGAGAATACCCGAACACTTGGTATTTATAGAGCCAAGAAACCCGGACGAAATCGGAACGTGGCCTGAAATCGTGGGAAAAACGGTCACATCATGGGAAGAGTCATGGCCGAAAATCAGGAGAGTGATTAAGGGAGAAAACGGCATTAAAAGAGAGATTAAGGGAAAAAACGGTAACTTAAGACTGATTAAAAACGGTCAAAAAATGCCAACATAATTCGACCCAAAACTATAGTTAAGTTAAGTTTAAGGCCCATGGCCCTGGCCCGGGCGGCGGCACACGCGTGTGGCAATCACACATCACCACTTCCCCACTAAAAGCCTCATTGCTACTCAACTCAAAGGGTAGAGGAAGAGTAATGGTTATAAACCTTACTCTTCCCTCATATTCTTTCAATATGGGACAATAGGAAAAAATGACTCATTCATATTCTTTTGAAGCAAACTTAAAGTTTCTATTAAAAACTCCAACATCTATCACTCCTCAGTATCAACTCCATCCTCTCTCTCTCTCCTCATCGCTATTCTTCAGTTTCTCTTCTCTCTCCTCACAGCCTAACCCGCGCTAACCCCAAGCTTCCCAACTCCCCCTTATCTTCCATCATCAAATCCGAATGATTCTCTGCAACCACCAACCCACTTCGCGAAGAACCCAAAGTAACCAAGAAGTCGTTGATCAACAAGCGTAAATCCAAACCAACCAAGCTCAGGTTTTCTCATTTTTTTTCTTTTTTCGGCTGAATTTTGTGTTTTCGTTTTTTTTTTTGTAATAATTTTGATTTTATTAGGAAATGTGAAGGGCAAGTATCACACCTGGGATAGTGTTGATTGTATTAGCTGGAAGGTTTAAGGGAAAACGAGTTGTGTTTTTGAAGCAACTCTCATCTGGGTTACTTCTAATTACTGGTTAGTTTTGTTTTTTCATTCATTTGTAGTTTTCAATTTCTTATTTTGGTTTCTGGAATTGAAATTACGTGAACCCATTATAATTTGTATTTTTATGGAATTGGAAATGTCGATGTTTTACTGAACCCGTAAAAGCTTTGCTCGTAAGGACTATGATCATTGAAATTGTTTATTATTGAGTTTTATCTGTATGTAATTTTTGATTTCATATTCGAAGAATTGAGTTTAATCTGCCTTGGTAGTGAGTAGAAGTTAGAACTAAAACTTTTTATGGCATTGTGTAGGAGTATTCGATTTAGCCTTTTCTTGGTGATATTTAAAGCAAACAGGAAGCTAGCTTTAGTCGCGTTATGCACTTATGCTTAATTAGTGATGTTGTGTTTTTTGCTGTGTTTTTTGCTTTGTGGTATGACTATGGAATTCAGAACACTCTCTATGGATTTTCTCTGTGAAATGATTGGTCTATGATCCATTACTTTTTTGGATGAAATTCAGAACACTCTCTTGTTTGTCTGCCCTAATTTCGCTTTATTTTTTCAGTTTTTCATGAATGATTTGGTTTTGTAACATAATGATAAATCAGTTCAACTATATGAGATTGAGGATATATGATAGAAGTTCTAGTGTATTTCTGTGTCGCTTTTGTAACTTGTTGTGAATTCTACGAGTTGGAAGAACTTTAGGAACTAACTCGTGCTCATAATTTTCCTGATAGCCTATGTTTCTTTTCAAGATTTGTTAACCCCCCCTATCCTGCACCTTTTTGTCTAAAATTTCGAATTATGGTTGATGTATTTCCTTTATCCTCTCAGATCTATCTAAACTTCCCTGGTGGAAGCATCTATTCTGTGTTAGCAATTTATGACTGCATGTCTTGGGTAAGCTGTCCAATGTTATAATACATTTTTTTTTCTTTTTCTTTAATTTGGGGTGTTTATGCTTAATTTCGTGCACAATGTGGTGCTGCATATGAAAGAGTGCCATACTATCACAACCATCGGGGTTCATATTAATTAGAAAACGAGAATTAGGAAGCTTCTGCTAACACAATATTTTGACTTTCAGATAAAACAAAAAGTTGGGACAGTTTGTTTTGGTGTAGCTGCAAGTCAAGGTGCACGTCTCCTTGCTGGTGGAGAAAAGGGGATGCGCTATGCGATGCCAAATACACGCATTATGATCCACCAACCGCAGAATGGATGTGGAGTATGAGTTCGACTCTCATATTATAGCTGTGATGGTACATCTATTCATTTCAGTAATTATGTGCATGAGAACTTGATCTTTGCATGTTTCATGAAGGATCACGTTAAAGAACATCAGGCGTCAAGTTAATGAAGCAGTTCTAACCCGACATGTTAGTATCAGTCTTTATTCGTCATTTTGTTTCAAGCAAGCATAATGAAAGATTTACTTATTACTCATCTCATCCACATGAATATTGTGTGCCTATGGATTGAATTTAGCGCTTTTTATTTTGAAGTTTGAATTATTTTTATTTTATCTAAAATTTGTGGTGGGGGCTAGACACAGTGTGCTATTACTGAGGTTACTGGTTATATGTAGTTAACTTCTTGCACCATTTACATTTCATCTTCTTTTGTGTTACTTGATGCTGTTGAGTAAAATTCTTCTCCTTCTAACCTGGATTAAATGGTGGTAAAAAATCTGCTATGAACTGACATATGTAAGGCATAACTAAAAGAAGAAGATGATTGAGAAATTTGGACAAACAGGATAATAGACTGATAATAATAAGCTTTTGAGAGGCTTGTTTTCACTCAAAGTACAATATAACCTGAAGGAAACTCTTGATTATAGTCATGTTGCTTTCCCTTTCTCTGATCTCTTCTATTTATAGAGAATTTGATTCTCTTTTCCCTCTCTCTACACTAACTCTCTTGTCTTCTTCCTCAAGCTTCAACTAATTGATTTATAATGTAACTTCCTATAATGCCTATCAGCTTAGTCTAGTTCATTGCAAAATCCAGTTTCTGCTCATCC
>CANSZD010000373.1:0-50000 GCA_947648045.1 Beta corolliflora | reverse complement strand
AAAAGTCGGCCAAATAAAAGGAACTAGCTTAATGCATAAACAACTAGCAAGCTCTCTAACAATCATTGACTGATGATTTCTTTGGGAAAGAAACTAGTAACTCTAATTGCCTGATAATTTCTTAGGGAACGAAAACCACTACAATAACTGATAATACAAAATAAAACAAGACTATACTTCAACAGTATTGTTAAGTACATATCCAGAACACGGGACAATTCTTTAACAGTGTCATTGAGTAGGTCTTTAACAGATCAATTTGGTCAAGCAAAGAGTGAACTGCCACAAAGTCATCTAACCAGTTTTAACTGCCCAAAAGGTATTCCCAATTCAAGCATGCGAAAAAATTACTACTAGCTAGCACACAAGTTTTGGGTAATATAAAAATTTAAAAGCTATGTAATCATAATATTCTGGATAAAAAATTATGAATTTATCAGCTAATTAGGCCAGTCGACAGGGAAACCACACCCTCATAGTATACGTATATGTGAATAAAGCTATAGGATACATCATTTATCAAAAATTAAGATCTTGTCTTTACTACCAATATCTTCCTACTGGCTACTATTGTTTATGTGATATAAGGAAAACTCAATTATGTGCTACTATATCCAATTCTAATTCTCTGCATAAAGGTAGAATGATTTATATGATTTAAAATATCAGAACCAAGGTGTTATTACGGTGACCCAAAACAGTTTAAACATTTCCTTGTCCTATATTGGACATTGGAGTTTGGCTTAAGTGAACTCACAAATCAAATACCACAAAATAATAATTTACACTATAAATCTTACAAATTCATAGATTATTCATAAGGATATAAGTAATGATGGTTATTGTTTCAAAACTCCTTTTACTCTTGTTAAGGATATAAGTAATGATATTATCCTTGGCACTCCATTTCTAACTCAAATTTACCCATTTTCGATTAATGAAATTGGTATTCACACTTCCATTCTTAACAAAAAGATTTCTTTCAAATTTATTACCCCATTGCGAAGAAAAGATGTCCATCTTCTCCAAAGTAATTCTATTTATAAACAACTTAATTTAATTTCTTCCAAAAAGAAACAAATTTCCTTTTTAAAAGAAGAAATTTCTTTCCAAAGGATTGAGCAGCAATTGCAAGATGTAATAGCCCGCTCGATTTTCACCTGCTTATACAACATAATAACGGTAGTGGAAGCCCGAAAGGATCGGACGAGCTATTACTTGGAACCCGCTTAAGGTTAAGAGCAAAACATCTTGAAATACATCTATATAACATTCTAAAATTCCATCACAAAAATACAATTCAAACGTTACAACTCCAGATAAAAAATAAACATCAACACTACTTCTCAAAGTACAACCTTCCATACAAAAGTATAATGCAGACAAGCACTTTAAAAGGCACAACCAAGCATCCCCTTGCAGAAGAACAACTTCAACAGTCACCCTGTAAGGTCACAATCAACTACCCCCACCAGGACAGGTTCAAAGAACAAAACACAAGTCAGCAAAGCTGAGTACACAATACAATTTTAGGAAATTATTATGGTGGCTGGAGCTAGTTTTTCTTTCACAATTACTTTATTTCGAAAGATCCCTTCCCAAAAGAATATAATATGCAACTCATCACTTAACTTGTTTAAGTTACATCAAAAACTCGCATTCTCGTTGCTTCCTTTACTACCATTATAGTTCTCTGTATTATATCAACATTGTTATCAATCATCATCATTTATGTCTTATGGGGAAAGTGAACACGATTAGAGAGGGGTCACCACGACCGACTGTCTCTAAACTGTGGGGGTCGTCGCCCTCCTATTTACCATATGATTGCAAGACTTTCAGGACATGTCCCTAGCAACTACGAGACACCACGCTCGCCTGCAATTTATAACTTAACAACGGCAACTACGAGACACCACGCTTGCCTGCAATTGTTGTTCATCACCGTTCACGGCTACTTCCCTTCTTTTAGGTGATCACACAAGTAAATTGATAATTTTAATTTCTCTTAGTCGTTATTAAGTCATTATTTGAAACAAGTCGTAAGAAATGGACCTAGCTTCTTAAAGAAAGATTTATATAAGTATAACTTCCACAAGGTGAATCACAAAAGTAATTATTAGGAAACTAATAATTTGAAATAAATAATAGTAACAAAAAAAATATGGATTCCTTATACAACATAAAGATTAAAGTATTTGTTTTCATGAACGCAAGAGTTGTTAAAGTTGGGTAAGGAAACTATTATCATTTGATATTAAGAACTATGGCTTGGTAAGCAAAGATTTTAGAACGTATGGTTGTAGTTAAACTTGGTGAGAGGTTTACCAAATAAATACTCCTTGAACATATCTTCATTACAAAATTATATTTTTAAAAACTTATATTCAACAAATCAATCAGGTTCAATAAAAGTTGTAGAAAGTAAATTAAAATAATTCATTGATAAGAGGAACATATTACTCTTTTACCCAATTGTCGTTTAACCTTTGAATCATTCAAAATCATAATTTCATCCTTAAAATACTGTTTAATACATTTCTTGGGAAATCTGGAATGTACCACAATTTCTATTAAAAAAAAAACGGAATTGTCCAGCAAAAAATGTAATTTCCAGCAAAACTTAAAATGACCATAACTTCCTCATATAAAACCCAAATCGGACGATTCTTGTGTCTATCCTGAGTAAAATTTTAATACGAACAACTTTTGTGAAATAGTATTTTTGCCAAAGATGCCCAGAAAATGACGAAAAATACATTTTAATAAAACTGGTCCAAATTCTTACGAGAAGGTAGAAGTTTATGTTTCAATTTTTAATCTACTTCACATGCACTTGGGTTCTTCCATCAAAAAGAACTCATCAATATTTTGACAACAAAATATAGCCCTTGATTCATTAAACTCACAAGATCAAATATTCAAGCAAAATATTAAACCATTTACTAAGAAAACTTTTATTTCTTACTTGCAACTCATAACTCCACAATCAAATCAACAAGAACATATAATCATCCCCAAAGAAAACATGCAAGAAAAATAAATCCATATAATACTTATATATTTGAAGATACAACATAATTTTTCCCAAACCCACATCCATGCACATATATACAACAAAACTTTTACCCAAATCTCATGTCAAACCCCAAAAAGAGTTAATGATTTGTGTACCTTTACTCCTTAGTAAGATCTTCAACTTTTCTTCACTACAAAATTCTGATTTTCTTTCCCATTCTACAATCTAACAAAATTTAGTTTAGTTTTATCATTATCTTGATCATAAACTCAAGAACAACAACAATTAGCTTCCTTTAAATGATAATTTCAGCTTACCTAGTAAACCTTTGGGATCAATTCGTGGTGTTTCTTCTTCACCTTTTTTAAAATCTAACACTTATACCTTGTAGATGACATGTCAAGGATCAAACTCTACTATTTGCATGTGAAAATTGGTGAAGAATGAGGGAGATATAAAGAGAGTGAAGAGGAAGCTCACCTTTTCCTCTTCTTCGATGTGTTGGTAGCAAGGAGAGTAAAGAGATTGTTTGTAAATTGAAAATAATTGTGGGTGAGGGTGAATGAAGGTGGGTTGGGTGGTATACCTCTTTCCCTAATCTAATTACTCTTTTGTCCTTGATTTTATCCTCAAAGTAAGGACATAACGGTCTTTATATCCTTGCACTAAAAAAATATAAGAATATTTAATTCATACTCTTCATGATATACTAGTTCCTCAAATAATATTATTACGTAATAAGTCCTATTATTCATGCCCCACTTGCTTTCTTACTTATCCTTGATCTAATTGCATTTTCCCCAAGTATACATCATTAATCCTTTATTAACTCTCATATTCCGTCTCTTAATCTCTAGTAAACTTTCTACCTTCAAACAATGAATAAAATAAATTAAAATAGTAATAGCATACTTACTTAGTACTTGAAAAGTAACTAGAACTTCAAGTTAACAGATTTAACACATCAGACAATAATCCTAAAACTATATTAATAATTTAAAAATCAAATTTTGGGGTGGCTATTACACATTACCCTACTTAAAGAAGTTTCGTCCCGAAACTTTACAACGCACATTATAATTAAGGACAATCAAAGTAGGTCAAGCGTCAAATGGATATATACGTAAACCGATGAATATGGTCAAGGTTCTCCTTTTAAAAAAAAATTATTTAACACACTTCATAGTTTATACATAATACAACCTATATATTAATAGATCATTAACATACTCGAAATCCCAACTGACTAAGTAAGTTAAAAGTCACAATCCTATTTTTTTTAGTTCTTTCAAATAGTTCACATACAACCGTAGTTAACACTCCACTCAATTTTATAGGAGTATTCCAATGAAAAATCAAAATGAACAAAATTTGTCAAAATAATACTCCAAAATATAGTGCAAATCTTGTCCAAGTTACAGCTTAGTCATAAAATTTCTATAGCAAAAGTTACGCCTAGGTAGAGAATAAATGGAAGCTTTGTTAAAACAATATACTAATCCATTCAACTTACTTACATTAATAGTTTAGAAGTAAATCAAGAAAGATATAATTTATATAATACACTATATACTCTCATATTATATGTGTCTTAGCTTAAAGGTATAAAAAAAAAATTGCAACAAATTTCAACACAAACTTGCCTAAGTCTTATGAGTAATAATTAAAAACAATGTATGGGATCAACCTTGATAAACTCGAATATGAACTTTAGGGTCTCAAATATAAATAATTCAAGTACATATAACTTCAAAATAGCAAGTCACGCTCATACATGCTTTATAGGTTAATAAGAAATACTTTTAAAAAAAATTATTTCTTTTCACAACCTTGCATCGGCGAAGACCTTTATATAACTCAAATATTACATATCAATAAAATCGAAGCGGTGACTTATAACACATCCTTCATAAAGGTCAAATAAGTATCTTATCTTTTATAAAATTCTTTTATCAAAACTTAGAGAATAAGTATATGGAAGAGTTCCAATAAAGAATGTTTCAATGCAAAACAATTATACTCATTTATCAAATAGGGTCACAGTATAAATTTATTATTAAAACTTGAAGGAAGAGCTTTTTGAACTAAGCATTTATATACTTAATAGTTGATAAATATTTTAAATATCCGATCCTTACCTAAAACTCATAACTATACTTTCATAACTCGCAATGACTTCAAATCATAAATATTTCCCCGGACAATATATAATCAGCTGTTGATAAATTTGTATGTTCTAAATCAAAACTTTCAACAAATTAACTCACTTCAAACCATTATAATTCAAGCACTAGTTAAGATTAGATTATGATCAAATGTATAAGCTTATCAAAATAATAATAATAATAATAAATCATAAGAGTCGTAACTTACCGGTGGATTTTAAAAATATGACTCAAATCCCAATCATGAATGTTTTTTTTAACAATACATCTAAGAAATTATTTATTACATATTTTTCAAACCTATATAAGATAGTAGTAGAATGATAGTTCTTTGAAATTGTTCTACTCCAATTAATAGTTAGTTGTAAGGTGAAAACGTCTAACTCAATATATATAAACATGCATATAGTTTAAACCATCAAGTTTACTAGTGAATTCTATCGAAACCAAATCCATACTTCACATAGTTTAAGTTTGGAAAATGGGGACTGTAAATACTAAACATGTTGTCAATTTAAACATCTTGCAAAGTAGCTCAATCAAACTAAGCTATTATACACATTGAAAACAATTTTGAACAACTAGTTTTACGGAAACATAAACTTCTATACGTAATACATATAGAACATTTATCGTAAAATAAATTACATAAGCATAGGTTCTATACTAATAAATGGACGGACAATTGTATCATAACTCGTCATCAGCCAAGAATCACAATCCATAAAATCTAGGATGTTCAACTATTGCTCCAATTCCATAATTATGCATTGTATTCACCTCAATTGTACCAACATGAAACCTATCAATAATCATTTTCAAGTTCTCACTACATTTCACCTCAAGGGACTAATATGATTAAATTCTCTTAACATTAATCCTTTAACTAACTAAGTATCCTTAATGGAACTCACTTGATTAAGTAACTAATCCTCATAAGCCTAATGTAAGGTTTACCTGGCATAACACAAGAATATATTAGAGTTGCACACTTACAATCTATATACTGATTTTCAACCTCAATAAACTAACAAGAATACCAAATTAAATTCACAAAAATAACTCATTCATTATACTGTCCCACTCCCACTATAAGAAATAAGTAAAGAAAGTAACTTGAAAATTCAAAATCATAACTTCAAATGTTTAAAGCCAATAGCCTATCAAGTAAGATCATGCATAAATTAATCCATTTATAAATAAATTAGTCAAATAAATTATAATATGCAAACCCTCTATGTATAGTACACCATAAGGAATTCAGGTCTTCTCTAAAAAGAATAAAAAAATTAGAAAGGTACAGTAAGGGAAGAGTTTCGTGGCTCCACATGAGCAGCAGCGCAACAAAAATGGCACCCATGGTTATAACAAAATTTGTTTCCGAGTCATAGGAAACTAGTTATAGTTATAACAAACTTTCTTTAAAGTTATAGAAAGTACTACTTAGAGTTATAAAAATATATGTTTAGAGTTATAAGAAGTACTAATTAGAGTAATATCAATGGTTGTTTAGAGTTATAGGAAGTACTTATTAAAATTACACCCATGGTTGTTTAGGATTACAGGAAGTAATTATTAGAGTCATACAACCCATAAAACACCAAAAAATCACATGAATGTTCCAGCTCCCTAGAGAATAACGATGGAACATTTTGTACAGGTCAAAGTTCAGAAGATTCTTCTCCCATAATTAGAGAATGAGAAATCAACAAGAAACAATTAAGAAGGTTCAAAGATTATGAATAGGCAGTGGCGGAGCTAGTTTGGGTCACGTGGGGTCACGTGACCCCGCAAATTAAAAAAAAAAAGGATTTTTCGGGGGAAAAAAAGAAAAAAAAAAAACCAGCGGCAAGGCAACAGTCAGCTCTAGAAAAGAGGACAGCGCTACTTTCAATTCCCCTGTATTCTTATCTGCCACTTTGGCCCACTTCCCAACTCCCAATTTCCATTAAATTTTCAATTAAATCAAAAATTAAAAATCATTTAATTTTTAAAACTTATCACTTTCTCCTTCCTTCCTTTCCCAGTACACCTCAGTATCTCACGCTCCTTCCTCACAAAAGCAATCAGTCCACATTCTATCTCCTCTCTCATCGTGAAATTTCTAGGGTTTTTTCTCAATGTGCATCAATGGCGGACGTAACAATCAATGGGTGAAGTTGAGACTTTCGCATTTCAGGCAGAAATCAATCAACTTTTGAGTCTCATCATCAACACTTTCTACTCAGGCGAGGAAAAAGGAAAGAATCTGAATATTCAGATGATTCCATCGAATTTAGCAAAGATCAATACTCCATCCTCATGGAAATAAGGGATCAATATGAGCTTGATGATCATTCTTCTATTTATAGAGAGGCATGATGTGTAACTTCCGTGTGTGTGTGTTGCTTGATGATCATTCTTCTATTTATAGAGAGGCATGATGTGTAACTTCCGTGCTTGCTTGAAGGAAAAACATTTGAATTATCTTTGATTCAAATCTCAACCGTCTTCTGACGCTGAATAACCGTAGCCTTGCACGTTCTTCCTTATGTGGATCCGTCTAATGATTGCTCTTTAACCACTTGTACGCTTATCATTCTTGACTTTTATCTCCTGATGGTCGATGAACTTTCTTTTGGGACGACTGAATTTGGTGGAGAAGAATAACCTTTCGTGTATTCCTTCACCTTTCTTTCTAGCCATTGTAAAATCCATTAAGAAATTTTCTTCAAGATGCGAACTTGTAGGATTATTTGGAGATAACCAACAAGGACTTACATCATAGGTCATGAGATCGTACCAAATTTGACATGCACATTTGTATTGTACCAAATCTCTTGATGATGACCCATCCACCAATCTATAAACTTTTACTTTCTTTGTTGTTCCCTTGACAAAGAGCCTCTTTAGATATCTCCAAGGCATGTTAGGTTTCCATATTTCTTCCGTAATGACCTTGCCCCATGATTTGCAAACCAGAAGAGATGTAACCTGATCATTCCTTTCAAGTTTAGGAAATATCAATTCTTTCATGAGATCTAAATTGGACCCTATTTGGAAGGCCTTAGATCCCCTTTTATTTTCCAGATCCTGTTGTGTGACAGGATTATCTCCGAAATATTTTTGGATAGAAGAAACCCATTTGGTGGATTCATTCTTAATAAATTCATCTTTATCTCTAGATATGACATTCAATGCCTTATGATGGTTTGGGCATTTTGATGGATACTGCATATTTTCCGGAGCAGATTGGTGAAACATGGGAAGATATGTGTAATCCATTTTTGATTTTTAGAATCTTTTTAGAGATCACACATATATGTAGAGGTTTAAATGTTTCAACCGTCCAATAATTATTTCCTAACTGCCTCATTTTATGCAAAGTAATAGATAATTTTTAGGGGAAATAATAAATTAACTAGACAAATAACCGTTTTATTTCAATTTGATGAAACAAAACTTAGACTGGAGCAATTTGAGCATAGTAAACAAATGTATTATTAATAAAGTTACCATTTGGGGTAACCTTTATTACATTCATCCTATGACTTATCTTTATGAAGATAGAGTCATTAATTAATTGAAAATGCTTGGATCTAGAGGCAATGTTTGGAAGTGGTTCCGACACACTACCCTTACCATAACATTATATTCGTTGATTTCCAACTCGCGCCCTGCACCACTCTTGATAGTTGTAAAGTAGTAGTCTTCCCCAGGGGAGTTGTTGAACCTTGCCTTGAAGATAATCCTGCTTCGGAGGGGGAACCACCACCCAAACCTCCAGGGTGGGTCCCTTTATTTGCAGGTTTGGGAACGGATCTCAGGTTCGGATTCCCAGATTTGGACATCGTTGCACAAGTCTCCATTGAAGAACATTTTGAGGGATAATAGTTTACTTGCCAGCCAAGGAGACTAAACATTTAGCGTCGTCTGTAGGGAGATGCAACGATGACTGATTGTCACTCGTCCAATGTGGCAAGAAATCAAAGTTTTCAAATTCGAGTTGCAGATACCGTAGATGATGAGAGGCCAGCTCGAGGGAGGGATAAACCTCCGTCCATCATTAATGTCCCTGGTCAGAGCCGTGAACCTGTTATTCAGGAAAATCTTCAACGTCTAGTGACTGCTGCTCATTTGGAGAACGTCTTGAATGACTTTCGGACTAAGATGGCGAGCAGCGTCCGAGAATGCATCAAGAACAATATGCTTTTTTTCCAAGTAAACCCGGAACTCCGCAATCAATAATCCGAGCCGCTTCGAGGGCACCTCGAAGAAAATTGTCCAGGCCCCGGGCGACCGTACGTCAAGAAACTTCGAGAAGGACAGCTAGAGGAAAACAGCCAATGGACAGTGAACAACGAAGGAAGATGGATTGGAATCTATTGGTCAGGACCCAGGATAATGTTCGTCCCAATGGACATAGAATGGAAACAGATGCCAGGGAATACTTGGAAGCAAAGAAGGCTACTGCATTACAACGCTCGGCCTCAGGGTCTACACCGTACTTGAGAGATCCCCCTTTGAGAATACCGTCCAAAATAGAAGGAAGAAGTATTGGCCCTTCTCTTGTTCGTTCAAGACAAGAGAAAACGGTGGTGCAGCCAGTGGTTTATCGGCGTGCAGCCCCTGCAAACACCTCATCTAATCCCGTGTTAAAGGAGTATCATAAGGAGTTCATACCCATTGAGGGACAGCTAGGAGCCCTACAGATCAACTGGCCAACCCCTTTCTCGGTCAGGATCATAGAGGCGCCCCCCTTCCCAAAGGTTAAACTCCCTACCATAGAACCGTTCGATGGAACAACTGATCCAGATGATCATCTCTCCTCTTATAAGCATCAGATGTACGTCCAAGCAGTTAATGATTCCGGCGACTCTGAAGGGAGTAGCTAAGAAGTGGTTTAACAATCTCCCCCCTAATTCAGTCAATAATTTCACTGAACTCGGTTATCTATTCACTAGTCACTTTGTAGCCAATCGGCAAGAGAAAAAGACAAGTATGCATTTGAGCAAGGTCGTCCAAGGAAGCCCTTCGAAGTTTTGTTAATAGGTTCAACCTAGAAGCCTTGCAGATTCAAGATCTTAATGCTGGTGTGGCTTTCGACACCTTCATCAGGGGGCTACGGCCAAGAAGTTTTAAGTTTGATCTTGTTAAGAAGAAAATCACCACTCTTGCAGAAGTTTTGAAAGAGGTCGAAGCGTTCATACATGCCACTGAAGTATGTGCTGAGGCGAAACACCCTGAGTCCAAGAAGCCTGAAGAGATGGTTCAACCAAAAAAGAACAACCCTAAAAAGGTTGAGACTTGGGCAATAACCTCCACAACTACTTCGTTCAGGCGAGGAAAAAGGAAAGAATCTGAATATTCAGATGATTCCATCGAATTTAGCAAAGATCAATACTCCATCCTCATGGAAATAAGGGATCAATATGAGCTTAAGGCTCCAGCTAAGATGAAGACTCCTTACAGGAACAGAGACAAGAGCAAGTATTGTCATTTCCATAAAGATTGCGGACATGAGACTAACGAATGCAAGCATCTTAAGAGGGCTCTGGAGGAGTTAGCCCGGAAAGGAAAGATGAATCCATACTTACCCCAAGGGGGAAAGAAGTTTCAAAGGAAGGATGATCGTCAGAGCAAGAAAAAAGAGAGTGAAAGCACTGACGAGGATGTCGTTCTTGTCATCTCAGGTGGATTTGCAGCTGGAGGACCAACCAATAGAGGGCACAACAACTATCTCAGGGAACTTGGCCAAATTTTGTTAACTGATCAAACAAAGGTCGAGCCTTTCCCTAAAGTAGTAGTCAGTGAGCAAGATCGGGGGAAGTTGAAAACTCCTCATGATGACCCCTTGGTTGTAGAAATGAAGATAGCAAACTTGAGAGTAAGAAGAATTCTGATTGACACCGGAATCTCGACAGACATCATTAGTGCAGATTGCTTGTCTAGATTGAAGTTTGATGAGAAGAACTTGGTCCTTCTAGGGAGAAATTATTCACCCTATGGGAACAGTTACTTTGCCAGTCCGAGTAGGAGAGAAGGAAGTCTCCAGGACTTTGTTCATCAAGTTCTTGATCGTCCGAGACTTGACAGCTTACAATGTCATTCTTGGACGTCCAACTCTAAACCATGTTAAAGCAGTGATAGTTACTCATCTTATGCTCATGAAGTTCGAATGTGATGGTGGTCAAATTGGCACCCTGTATGGAGATCAGCAGGCGGCCATAGAGTGTTACCTAACTACCTTGAAACCATTATCTTGGAAAGCAGAGAAGCAAGACCAGACGAGGGTCGCTGGCGAAGGGAAAATGACCAAAATGGTAAAAGACCAAGTGGCCTCGTTGAGGATGACCATTGAGAGTCCTTAGACGCAGGTTGTTCCCTCAAGGAAAACGTCTGAAAACCTTCCCAGTAAGAAAAGAAAGTATGTGCCCGTCAAAGAAGAGCCTCCCTCGTCTGGAGAAGTGATGGCCATCATGGGCGTGGCACTTGAACGTCCAGAGCCTGTGGAGGCCCCAGAAGACATTTGTTTGGATGAGGCTCGTCCAGAAAGAACCTTGAAGATTGGATCTTCTCTTACCTCTGAGTTAAGGGGCATTTTGATAAATTTGCTCAAAGAATTTCAAGATGTGTTTGCCTATAGTGTTGAGGAGATGCCTATAATTGATCCAGAGATAGCTGTCCACCGGCTAAATGTTGATCCGAACTTAAAGCCAGTTCGTCAGAAGAAGAGACATTTAGGGCCGGCCAGAAATCAGGCGATCAACGAAGTGCGAAGTTGTTGGAATCACGATTCATAAGAGAAACTTACTATCCATAATGAATAGCTAATGTGGTCATGGTACAAAAGCCCATGGCACATAAAGAATGAGCGTGGACTACACTGATCTCGATAAGGCATGTCCTAAGGACAGTTTTCCTTTGCTTAAGTTAGATCGGCTGGTGGATTCCACGGCTGGCCATACTTTATTGAGCTTCATTGACGCTTATTCCGGATTTCATCAAATCCCCATGTGGCCGGAGGACCAGGACAAGACATCCTTCATTACAGAGAAGGGACTGTATGGCTGGCTGAGGATGCCTTTTGGCCTCAAGAATGCGCCGGCCACCTTCCAAAGACTGATCAATACGGTCTTCCAGCCACAATTGGGAAGGAACACGGAAGCATACATAGATGATATGATAGTAAAGAGTCAGCAAGAAAAAGACCATGTTGGTGATCTGCGGGAGACCTTTGAAACTCTCAGAGAGTACAAGTTAATGTTAAATCCCAAAAAATGTGTTTTTGGAGTCTTGGCTGGGAAGTTCATGGGATTCCTGGTGGATTAGAGGGGGAATAGAAGCAAATCCCGAAAAGATCCAAGCCATTCTAGACATGAAGTCTCCATCGAAGATTAAAGAAGTGCAGCGTCTGGACCGTGGCCTAGCGGCTCTTAGGACGTTTCCTATCTAAGTCGGGTGACAAGTGCCATCATTTTTCACATCCATTAAGAAGAAAGCTAAGTCCGAATGGACGGCGAAGGCGAGCAAGCACCGCAGAAAGTCAAGGATCATCTTCGTCGGTTGCCTAGGTTGGTCGATCCCAAATGAGGGGGGAAAATTATTTGTATACCTAGATGTGTCTCCTCGGGCCGGTGGGTGTTGTTACGCTGGCCGAAAGAGAGTCAGTGCAAATCCCAATATACTTTGTGAGTAATGTACTTAAGGACGCGGAATGTAGATATACACAGAAGTTTGGGTTGGCATTGGTCATGGCCAACCGGAAGTTGAGACCTTATTTCTTGGCTCACAGTATACTAGTCTATACCGACCAACCTCTGAAGCAAGTTTTACAAAAAATGGAAGCTGTTGGACGAATGCTGAAGTGGGTTGTTGAGTTAAATATGTTTGACATAACCTTTGAACCAAGGAAAGCCATTAAGGGGCAAGCTCTAGCAGATTTTATAGTTGAGCTCACTCGGTCAACTGTAGAACCAATAGATGATCCGGCCGAAGGCAGGAAGCACTGGACGCTCATGGTAGATGGATTGTCCACTGTCAATGGATGTGGGGCAGGAATCATTTGTCAATCTCCAGAAGGGGATAAGTTCGAATATGCACTAAGGTTCCAGTTTCAGGCGTCCAACAATGAAGATGAATATGAGGCCCTGCTGGCTGGGATCAAGATGTGTAAGACGGCTGGGGCTTTAGAGATTGAGGCCAAATCGGACTCTCTCTTAGTCGTCAGCCAAGTCAATGGAGACTATAAATGCAAAGAAGCATCAATGAACAAATATATGCGTCTGATTAAGGATGAGATTGAGCCCTTAAAGCGTTTTGTTCTAGACCAAGTACCAAGGTCGGAAAACAATCAGGCTAATGCCCTCTCAAAGTTGGCTAGCTCAGCCGACGGTGATGTACCATGGACAGTGTTCTGGGAGGTTAAGCCAAAAAAGAGTATTGATTAAGAACATGTCATGTTTCTTAGTCAAAGGGCAGTATGGATGGAGCCCATTATAAACTTCAAGAATACAGGACAATTACCTTCAGACCCTGTAGAGGCCAAGTATGTCAAGGCTAGAGACAAGTGGTTTGAGTTGTGGGATGAAAATCTATACAAGAAATCATTCAATCGTCCTCTTCTGAAGTGTATTAGTAGGGAGAATGGACTGGAAGTGCTGAAGGAGCTTGTGCATCTCACATTGGGGGAAGAGCCTTGGGAGAAAAGGCCTTAAGAACTGGGTATTATTGGCCTACATTAAAAGAAGATGCTCTTGCTTATGCAAAGAAGTGTGACAGTTGTTAGAAACATGGAAACTTGCACCAAAAGCCGTCCAATTACCTAACTCCCATTTTGTTCCCACTTCCCTTTGCCAAATGGGGCATGAACATTCAGGGACCTTTCCATGTGGCCGCTGGACAGAAGAAGTTTGTAATTGTGGTTGTGGACTACTTTACTAAGTGGGTAGAAGCAGAGGCAATCCGAGGCATAACTACAAATGACGTCAAGAGCTTTATTTGGAAGAATATCATAACCCGATTTGGCATGCCACAGTCCATCGTCTTTGACAATGGTCCACAATTTGAAACGCCAAAGCTCAAAGATTGGTTAGCAGAAAGATAGATCAAAGCTCACTTTGTTGCAGTAGGCCACCCACAAGCCAATGGGCAAGTAGAATCCTTCAATAAAATCCTGTCAAACGGCATCAAAAGGAAGTTGGACAATGCCAAAGGACTATGGGTTGAAGAACTACAACTGGTGTTATGGTCAATCAGAACCACGGCCAAGAACTCTACAGGCGAGACACCTTTCATGTTGGTCTATGGAACTGAGGCTGTCTTGCCCATTGAGATTGAAGAACCCACCCTGATAGTCAATGCTTGTACACGAAGAAGCCAATTGGGCCACCCTGCGCACAGCCTTGGACCAAGTATCAGAGGTCATGGGCATTGCACTATTGAGAATGCAATTGTACAAGCTGCGAATGGATCGGGACTTTAACAAGAGAGTCGCTAGAGACCACTTAAAGTAGGGGATCTGGTTCTAAGGAAAATGGAAGTCGTTGGACGGGCTAAAGAACAGGGGAAGCTGACACCAAATTGGGAAGACCCTTATCTGATTGTTTAAGAAGTAATAAGTGGAACTTTTCGACTCCAAGATATGGATGGACGTCCGATACAGCGCACTTGGAACTCATACACCCTGAAGAAGTACCACGTCTGATTCAGATAGCTAGCAACAATACTAGTAGTTTGTAATCTCAACAAGTGCCACGGCACAAAAAACAGAATTATAAATGTATACATGTATCTTGGTAGTTTGCCAAGCAAAATTCATATAATACAATTTCTACTTTCTCCCTATATTCGTATTGTTTCTTTATTTTTATAAATTCATGCACTTTGGGGCTTTTTTACCACTAGTCAGCCTAGTGGTCTCGAAGTGACATTAACTTAGATAAAATTGAAGAAAACAAAGGAACGACCAAAATCAAACTAAAAGAATGAGTCACCCCAACAAGGGATAATCATTCTTCTGAAGCACATTGCTTCCTCAAGGAGACCGACCAAAATGTAATAAACCTAAAGAAAAGTAGATTACATATCTGGTTAGCCAAATAGTGATAATCTCTAGTAAGAGAAACATCGTGGTCTCCTAAAAGGAAGCCGGTCATAAATAAGCACACCTTAGTAAAGGTATCTTACTTTCAAATGCAAGGTCAACTAAGTAGTAAAAGCCCTAGTAAGGGCTCACTACTGCAAGACGAGCACTGCTTCCTCAAGGAAGTCGGCCAGGACATGATAAGCTCATAAACAGCAACCATATAATACAAGGTTGGCAGATGAACATATATCCAAGCTCGTCCAGAATGAGAGTCTTACAGAAGTACGGCCTATGACGATCGATCTCCTTCTTGGAACACAGCTCTTTCAGAATAACAGGACGAGCTTGGCCCCAAGAAGGGGGCGGAAATAACCAAGCCCATAGGACACTCATTTAGGACGATTCCCATCTGACGTGGACATGGTCGTCCGGGAATCAGGACGTTCCATTTTGATCTTTGGGCATCTGAACAAAGTTCGAAGATCGTCCAGAGACTAGGACGAGTCTCATTTGAACTTCTACTTATTTGAGTAAAGTTCGAAGATCGTCCATAGTCTAGGACGAGTCTCATTTGAACTTATGCTTATTTAAGTTCGAAGATCATCCAGAGTCTAGGACGAGTCCCATTTGAACTTGTGCTTATTTGAGTAAAGTTCGAAGATCATCCATAGTCTAGGACGAGTCTCATTTGAACTTGTGCTTATTTGAGTAAAGTTCCAAGATCGTCCAGAATCTAGGACGAGTCCCATTAGTTTGAAGATCGTCCAGATACTAGGACGAGTCTCATTTGAATTCATGCTTGTTTAAAGTTACAAGGTCGTCCAGATTCTAAGGCAAGTTTGTTAATCCATCAGTCTTTAAGACGAGATGCTGTAACTTAGCATATTTCAGCAAGTGTTTTGATGATCGAACCGAAGACAAACATTGCTGGATAAACTAAGTTAGATATCAGCGCAGTTTTGCAACAAGAAATTATTCATAGATGCTTGACAAAAGGTTTACAAACTAATCTAAGAAACAAAAAAGAGAAGACTAAGCTACAACGACAATCAGCCATGATACAACAAAAACTAAGCGTAAAATTAGGCACCCTATTCAGCAGGATATGTATCATGGTTGACGGGCTGGTCCTCGGGGACTTCTTGGGCGTTATGGGGAGACTCATCCTCCTCCTCCGCCTCTTCATCGTCGGAGTCTGTGAAGGTAGGAGGCTCCTCGGCTCTCACCTTTGCCCTGTGTAGATTCTCTTGAAAGAGCGAGCGACGGGCAAAGTGAGGATAGTCCTCGAGCTCGGCCCAACATCTCAAAGGCGCTCATAGCCCAGCCTTTGGATTTCTCAATAACCTCATTGAGGGCTTCCTTGGCGTCGTTAAAGGACTGGGCCGCCTCCTGCTTCAGACGTTCGTTCTGCGCACTTAGTAAGAGGTTATCCTTTCTAAGCTGAGTGGCGGCTAAGAGAGCAGTGTTTCTCTCCTCCTTCAGCTCAGCCGAAACAGCGTCTATGGCCAGTTGCCATTGATCCTTCTCATCAAGCAAACGGTTGATCTTGACGACATACTACTTGTTTTGAGAATCTGGTCTTGGCCGGCCTTTTTCACAAGCCTCCGGGATTGACTGGTGCATAGTCTTCAACGGTTAGCGATCATGCATGGCCTTGTCCCCGTCGTCGTAGCTTAATGGACGAGGTGCTTGTTTTCTTTTCTAAGCTCCCTCGCCCAATCTTCAGTTATTATGCAGCGAGCAAGAAGCTGTAACCATAACAAGTGAATACCAGTCAGTAGACGAGCGGAAAAATCTATAATATTGCAAGTACAAAATTAAAGCAGCCAACGACTTACCTCCGCTGCAAGCTGAGACATGTAGCCAACATGCCCAGAAGATGCACCCCTTAAGCCCTTGATGTAGGACTCGGGGCAACACTTAAAGAGCTCTTGCTTGAGCCGCTCACGTTCAGCCTTCGTCGTCTTGGTGAAGGCGGCAGAGGACTCATCGTCCGAATCTGCCAGTGGAGCGGTAGGAGCTCGCAGATCCTTAGCCCTTATCTGAAAATGCAGAGGAGTCAGTTCTCTTAATGGGGATGACTACTGCTAGTTTGTTGGACGGACTCATTGAACGTCCACCAACTCACAATGTCCTAACTACATTCGAGTAGTACGACTCACCCGAGGAAAGGGAAGCAGATCTGTAAGAGGGTGGCATTTGAGCCACCAGCTAAGCGACCGGCCAGCTGAAGGCCGATCCATCCTTAGCAGCCACGTCCGGCTGAGCCTTCGTCTCATCAGTCATTCCAGGCTGGTTCCTAAGAAGATCAGCCGCGTCCGACTGATTGACAAGAAAGGGGGTAGATACTAGGCTGACCTCTCCCACAAATGGAACAATGGCGGACGAGTCATCCACCTTCAAAGGCTTGCCCACTGTAAAAGGTTGGGACTTGTCTCCCGTCCCCTGGCTGAAGGGAGTAGCCTTCTGAGCGGACGAACGGTCCGTTTTCTTCTTGGCTGTAAAGCCTTTGGATTTTTTGGGAGGGGGTTGATCCCCAGCAATGGATGGTCGCTTCTTGGAAGCGGCTGGTTTCCCAACAAACGTCTTGGACGTTGGGGTATTCTTCTGCAAAGAGAAAAAATACACCAGTGAGAATGATAGACGTCCAGAAGAAATAAAGCAAATTAATATCCTAAACACTCCCTGCTTGCTAAAGGAAGCCGGCCAAGATTTTAACATCACACCCTAGACGAGGACCAACTTACAATGGATACTCGTCTAGAGGTATGCCAAGATCCGGACGAAGACCATCCGCAGAAGGAATCCGGCCAAGTACAGCTGTTTCCCATTTTTATTGACCCTCGTCCAGAGACAAAAGAGATTTCAAGACCTAGACGAAGATCGCTCACAGAAGGAGTACGGCCAGATTTAGCCGCCTTCCTTTTGCAAAGGATCCTCGTCCAGAGACAAGAAAAACTCTCGATTGTTGACGGAGACACTTTGCAGAGGGAGGCCGGCCAAGTATAGCCGCTTTCCTTCTTCGAAGGGCCTCCGTCCAAAAATCTTCATTGACCAGGGGCGTCCAGGGGCAAGAAGAACTTTGGATCTTGGACAGAGGTCATTTGCAGAAGGAAACCGGCCAAGACTAGCCGATTTCCTTCTACGAAGGACCCTCGTCTAGAAAGTCTCCTCGACCAAGAACGTCCAAACACGGACGCTCTCCTTCAGAGAAGAACTCTCGTCCAAATTAAGGCGGACGTCTTCACTGTTTAGAAGGACGGCTAAGGCCAACCGCCTTCCTTCCAAGACAGACCCACGTCCAAAATAAAAAAATTATATTTTTGACTTACCAAAGTATCAACCCTTTTCTCAGGGCCTGACTTATTAAACTCCTTCTAGAGGTTGTCTGTGAATTTAGACATATTGATGTCCCCCGTCCAAGATCTTTTAAGCACTGCAAAAAAAGAGACAAAAAGATTAGTAAAGCATATACGTTGGACAGCATATTTTACTTAGAATTTTTGGTGCTATACATCTATCCTCGGCCAACCGCAAGCCAACGGCAACCAGAAAGTTGTCATAAAATATTTCCTTAAAAGGAATCCAGTTAGACGGCCCCTTAATGGTTGGATGATTTGGCTTTGAAAACTCAGTTATTCTGAATTAATCTACCACCTCCTCATCCGTTGTACTCTCCAGATCCATAATGGATGCTGACCGTCCGGTGTTTGTGGCCGAACAGCTATGATAACGATAGCGTCTAGCAATGGCCTCATTAGGGGCTTGGACGAATATGAAATCAGCTTTCCATTCATGCATCTTAGAAGGTTTATCCCAAGCCGTGATGTACCCTGGATGATTGCAGACGTTGAACCAAGCCCCGTCCACTGTCTTGGGAACCTTAGATACGTAATGTATCTGGGTGAAGGCCGGTAAGGAAGGTGCTTTGCCCCGCAGTTCGTAGACGGTAATAAAAGTGAGAATGTTGTGCCACGCATTCGACACTAACTGGTTATGGCCAATGATGTAGTACTGTAATAGTTTGCCAACAAAAGGGGGAAGGGGAAACCTTAACCCCGCGTACAGGGCCAGTTTATAAACAGCAAAGTGCCCTTTAGGAGCGCTCAAGACGGTAGCCTCCTCGTCTGGTATTACAAAAGTATAGCCCGACATAGGCATGGCCAAAGATAAATGGCTGTGGTCAGGTCCAATTTTCTTTAGCCACTTACGGTTGGCCAAGATGAAACGAGGGTCAGAGAGGGGACCTACACGTCTCCTAATTTCGGACGAGGTGGTAGACGGCTCGTCCGATTCCTCAGGGGAGCTAGACTCGCCCTCATTATCATCACCCTCGACCATATCTACGTCTCTCCCAGACGGGCTAGCCTCTGGGTTTTTTTTGCTCGACCTCTTCTTCCCTAACATTTCCAAAAGACGAAGGATCGGCCGCAAGCCGAGCACTTTGAGTTTTGCGTTCTCCTTCTTCAGGAACTCGTCCAATTGACTCTTCCATTTCCGAACTGGAGGTCGGGAGAATGATTCCTCGTCTAAGACGGGTTGTTTGCTTGACGTGCGCCAGATTAACCTGCACAGGTAAAGACTGGGTCCTCTGACTTTGTCGGCCAAATCCATAAAAGCGATAAACATGGCCGACCAGAATAGGCCCAACCTTAGAATGTGCCGAAGAAGAAAAGCTATCGGTTATAGCGTCAAGGCAAACTCTTAAACGGCCGGGATTATTTATCGAAGAAGAGGAATTCATTTTTTTGATTTTTTAAGAAAAAATAAAGAATAAAGGAGAACAAATAAGAAGGAGGGGATACCTGACGAGCTCTTGGACGTTCGGTGAAGAAAACGAAGGCTGGATGAGCTCACTCTCTCTCTAGAAAATTAGAAAAGATGCAGAGTCTCTCTCTCTAGAAAAATTCTCTCAAGGTGTGAAATGATTTCAGAAAGGACAAAAGAACATATTTATAAGGGGGTGAAAAACCTCCTGAACCGGTTAAACATGACCGGTAATTCTTGAACCGATTAAAAATATGACCGATCTTAAGCGAATTTTAGGTTGTTTTGTGTGTCGGTTTGGGCTTAGAGTCGGGTTTTTGGTTTGGTTTGGCATTAGTGAGTCTATCGAGTCTTGTCGTGAGTTTTGGTGTTTTTACTACAGCTTTGTGTTATGGCATCTACCGAGGCACATTTGCATTCCGAAGACTTTCATAACTCCAAGGCATTCATGCATCCGATTTTCTTAGCAGTGAGTCATTCGAAGCTTCCGAGCATCCTAGCGTCAAAGTCTCCCGAGTTCCGAGTTCGAAGCATCCGAGTTTCCTTGGTGTGCGTGGCGTCCAAGCATCTTAGAAGCGTCCCCAAGTTCCCTTTTCATGGCATTTCTTCCCATTCCCCTCCTTAGTTTGGCTTTTGTAGTTTTGTGGGCAGGAAGGTCGTCGAGGGTCGCGGTCAGTTTCGCAGGCCGCGATGCCCTGTCGTCGCTGGTCGCGACCTTTGTCGTGGGTCGCGACCCCTGCAGTAACCGCCCACTTGCGTTTTGTTTTCCTTATGAGGAGGGTTTAGTTATTATTGTCTCATTCGACATATTGTACGGAGAGAAAAGGTTAGAACACTTTAGCTACTTATTTTTCTAGGATTTTAAAACACTCTCTTCCTTAGTGATTTGTAATGTTTAATATGTGGATTCTAGCGTAAACATCTTCTTGGAATCGATTGATTGAAGCTTTCAACCATGTCTATGTGAGAACTTCTTTATCTTAATATCTCCCTTGATTATTGTTAAGTGTCTTGTGTTTTGCTTTCAAGATATTTGCATAATATTGCTAGGAGTGCTACTAGTTTTGTTGTGTGAACGATCTAATGCCAGAATTAGGAACACAATCGGATTGTCATTGTTCCTTGTTCATTGGTAGCATGCTAAGTTCTTCATTATATGCTGAACATTGATGCTGAATTTAGGGAGACCTTAACTTATTGCTTGAATGTTGTTGCATAAATAGCATTGACGATACTTGTTTGTAATTAGTGTAGCTTCATTCTTTTGATTGTATTGCTTGTATTGTCGCTTATGCTTGTTACTCGTGCTACTAACCAAGAGCCTTTGCAGTACGATCGAGATCTAGAACTAACTCTTTTCAGTTTGAGAAGAAAATTGCGTGAAGGCTTTAGAGAGCTCCCCTTTCCGCTTGAATTCGAAGAAGAGATGCCTCCTAGAGTCGAGGACCGCACTTTAAAGGAGCTCACTGCTCCTAACCTTGACCAGCAGCCTTTGTGTATCACATTTCCGGAACCGGAAGTGGAGGACACATTTGAGCTAAAGTCGGGGGTTGATACATTTGCTTCCCTCATTCCATGGGCTAAATGGTGAAGATCCAAATAAACATTTGTCAGAGTTTCATGTGTATGCAAGAGCATGAAACCAAGTGGAGTTTCGGACGATAGAATCAAGCTTAAAGCCTTCCCCTTTTCACTAAAAAACGCGGCAAAGGACTGGATGTACTGCCTTCTGGCCAGCAGCATCACCACCTGGGCTCAATTGAAAAAAAGCTTTCTCGAGAAATACTTCCCCACTTCTAAATCATCTACATTGAAGAAGGAGATAAGTAACATTTAGCAACGGGGTGATGAGTCTTTTTATGAGTACTGGGAGAGGTTTAAGAAGCTATGTGCTAGCTGTCCATACCACGGTTATTCAGAGGAAGATTTGGTGTTGTACTTTTATAATGGCTTGTGTGATGAGGATGCTAGGATGGAAAACGCAGCGAGTGGTGGCTCCATTGTGAATAAAACCGCACTCGCTGCTAAGGAACTGTTAAGTGAGCTTGCTGAAGGCTCGAGTCAGTTTAGTAAAAGATCAGTAACTCGACGTGTGGTTGCCGAGGGTTCTAGTTCTTCTAAGTTGGAAGATCAAGTGCAGGCTCTCACATCCATGATGTGAGAATTCACAGTGAAAGAGAAAACTCACCAAGTGAAGGCGTGTGGAATTTGCTCTTCAAATCATCCAACTGATTTTTGCCCTCATCTACAAGAAGAACGGAGTGAAGAGGTTAAGGCGGCCGATTTTCAGGGCTAAGGTTTCCAAAAAAGATATGATCCATATTCTAGCACCTACAATCCGGGATGGCATGATCATCCTAATTTGAGGTACGGGAACACATCAGGGAACCAGCAGCCACCACAGCAGTATAACCGCCCACCACCTCCTTATTCGAGGCCACCGGAGCAAGGAGCTCCACATTTTCGGCCGCAAGGCCAATCACAGGGATCGAGTACCAGCATGTCTACAGAGGATATGATTAATGCTTTAACTAAAAATGTTACTAACATGCAGGGAAATATGGTTCAGTTTCAGGAGGAGACTCGTTCGAGCATAAAGAATCTGGAAAAGCAAATGAGTCAGGTCTCGAGTGCAGTGGGCCAATTAGAGGCTCGTGATTCAGGTAAGCTACCGTCTCAAACGGAGCTTAATCCGAGACAAAATGCAAGTGACATAACACTAAGAAGTGGAAGAGAACTAAAGGGCAATGATAAAGCGACCGCCAAAGACAAAGAGGTAGAGAAAGAGGTCGTTGTTTATGAACCGGTGCCTGATGTCGAGCCAATGCCATCTACATCATGTGAGCAATCCAAGCAACCACCACCTCCACCACCTTATGAGCTGGTTCCACCATTTCCAAAGGCACTGAAAGACACTCGAAGAAAGGAGTGCGATAAAGACATTTACGAAACTTTTCGTAAATGTGAGGTAAACACTCCCCTTCTAGATGCTTTAAAACAAATTCCTAGGTATGCAAAGTTTCTCAAGGAAATGTGCACTACCAAAAGAAAACAAAGGCTAAGGGGAGCACAAAAGGTTAAGGTTAGCAAACATGTGTATGTGATGTTCCAAAAGAAACTTCCTCCAAAAATGCAGTGATCCAGGCATGTTCGCTATACCTTGTGTGATTGGGAACACCACGTTTCCAAAGGCTATGCTAGACTTAGGGGCTTCTATAAATGTAATTTCTTATTCTTTGTACGAGTCCTTAAAGCTAGGTGCCTTACACGAAACAGGTGTTGTGATTCAGTTAGCTGACCGTTTAATGCTTATCCTAAGGGAATAGTTGAAGATGTGTTAGTTAAGGTTGATAAGCTGATTTTTCCTGCCGCTTTTATGTCCTAGATATATAGCACAATAAACATGCGACCCCTATTTTGTTAGGACGACCATTTTTAAAACTGGTAGGACTAAAATTGATGTGCATAGTGGATGTCTGACTATGGAATTTGATGGAAACATGGTAGAGTTTAACATTTATGATTCCATGAAATTCCCGAGTGACGATCATTCATGTTATTCTATCGATGTGATTGACTCTTTTTCGCAGTACGTGTTTGATATTGATGGTAAAGATGAATTGCAGGTGGCTCTTGAGCATAGTTTGAAAGATAATGAAATTGAGTATGTTTTAAGCGCTAACTTGCAGGAGACAGTGCAGGCATTGGAAGAGCATGATACACTTCCAATTGTCCCCGCCCATTTGGGACCGATACCACTGACTGTCCCTCGGGAAAAGCTTTTGCCACCTATTTTGCAGGCACCAGTTGTGGAGATGAAGTCACTTCCAGAGCACTTGAAGTATGTATTCCTTGGTGATGGAGATACCTTGCCCGTGATCACTTCAAGCAAGGTAACCAAGGAACAAGAAGAAAAGCTTATTGATGTGTTGAAGGAGCATAGAGAGGCTATTGGTTGGACGATTGCGGATATCAAGGGAATAAGCCCTAGCACCTGCATGCACCGTATTCTACTAGAAGACGATGCAAAACTGGTGAGACAACCTTAGAGACGGCTAAATCCACCTATGATGGATGTGGTAATGGCTGATGTTTTAAAACTACTCCAGGCAGGTATGATCTTCCCTATTTTTGATAGCAAGTGGGTTAGTTTCACCCAAGTTGTACCTAAAAAGTTTGGAGTCACTGTTGTTGAGAATCAGGATGGTGAATTAGTGCCCACTCGTGTCCAGAACAGGTGGCATGTATGTATTGACTATCGTAGGCTGAATGCGGTAACTAGGAAAGACCATTTTCCTTTGCCATTTATCGACCAGATGCTCGAAATATTAGCTGGTCATGCTTTCTATTGCTTTTTAGATGGCTATTCAGGATCATTTCAGGTGGCCATTGCGCCAGAAGACCAGAAGAAAACCACATTCATGTGTCCCTTTGGCACGTTTGCATACCGGCGCATGTCTTTTGGGCTATGCAACGCCTCCGCCACGTTTCAAAGGTGTATGGTAAGCATTTTCTCGGAGTACATTGAGAAATTCGTTGAAGTTTTCATGGATGACTTTACCGTGCATGGAAACCCCTTCGATAATTGCTTAGACCATTTGACATTGGTGCTTAAATGATGTATTGAAACTAACCTTGTCTTAAACTCCGAGAAATGTCATTTTATGGTCGAGCAAGGTATTGTTTAAGGCCATGTGGTCTTTGTTAAGGGTATTGAAGTTGATAAGGCCAAAATTAATACCATTCAGGTTTTAACCTATCCGACTAATGTTCGATAAATCCGATCTTTTCTTGGTCATGCAGGTTTTGACCGCAGGTTCATTAAAGGTTTCTCGAAGATCTCTTCTCCATTGTGCCGGTTGTTGCAGAAGGAAGTTGATTTTGTGATGGATGAAACATGCAGGAAGGCTTTTGATGAGCTGAAAGGGAGGCTAGTGTCAACTCCCATTATTCAGCCCCCAGATTGGTCCCTCCCCTTTAAAATCATGTGTGACGCGAGTGACTACGTCGTAGGAGCGGTGTTAGGGCAAAGAGTGGGGAGGGTACCTCATGCTATTTACTATGTCTCCATGACCCTCAATGAGGCTCAGCGTAACTACTCCACCACAGAAAAGGAGTTGTTAGCTGTTGTATTTTCTCTAGAGAAATTTCGATCTTATTTGCTTGACCGAAAAGTTATTGTTTATACTGACCATGCAGCTCTTGGCCATTTAATGATGAAGAAGGAAGCCAAGCCGAGATTGATCAGGTGGATCTTACTCTTAAGTGAGTTTGATTTGGAGGTCAGGAACAAGAAAGGAACAGAGAACCTGGTAGCAGATCATTTGAGCCGATTGGTATCATCCTATGATTTGGAGCCAAGTTCGGAAAAGTCATGGAAAGAGCCTATTCGGGAAGAGTTTTCGGACGCACAGTTGATGGCTCTTGGTTGTTTACATCCATGGTATGCTGACATGGTAAACTATCTCGTTTCTAATCGTTTTCCTCCCCATTTCTCCAAAGCTCAGAAGGACAAGCTCAAAAGTGATGCTAAGCACTATGTATGGGATGACACGTACTTATGGAAGCATTGTGCGGATCAGATTATTAGGAGATGCATTCCAGATGAAGAGGTAATCTCTATTCTCACCATTTGCCACTCCCATGCTTGTGGGGGGGGGCACTTTGGAGCAAAGAGGACAGCACGAAAGGTAATGGAATGCAGTTTCTATTGGCCTAGCCTTCATAGAGATGCTTTCAATTTCTGTAAATCTTGTGAAAACTGTCAAAGGGTCGGGAATATTACCCAAAGGAATGAGATGCCCCACAATGCGGTTTTGTATTGTGAAATCTTCGATGTATGGGGCATTGATTTTATGGGGCTTTTCCCGAACTCTTTTGGTTTCACATACATCTTATTAGCTGTGGATTATGTTTCAAAGTGGGTGGAACCTAAGCCCACTAGGACTGACGATGCTAAAGTGGTTGCATATTTTGTGAAGTCTAACATCTTTTGCAAGTTCGGGATCCCACGAGCTTTGATTAGTGATAAGGGAACACACTTTTGCAACCGTACCATAGGGCGTTGCTGAAAAAGTACCATGTTACTCACAAGACCTCCACTGCATATCATCCATAAACAAATGATCAAGCGGAGGTGCCCAACCGTGAAATCAAATATATCCCGGAGAAAACAAGTGAATCCGAGTAGAAAGACTTGTGGGCGTATAGAACGGCATATAAAAAACCTATCGGTTGGTGTTTGGGAAGCCGTGTCATCTTCTAGTTGAGCTCGAGCATAAAGCCTTTTGGGCGGTGAAAAGCTTCAACATGGCTATTGATGAAGCCTGGTTTGCACCTGAAGCTACAGCCTCCAGGAATTGGAAGAGATCCGTAATGAGTCCTACGAGAACGCAGCGATTTATAAGGCTAAGACAAAGGCGTGGAACGATAAGCCGATCATTCGGAAAGAACTTAAGGTTGGCCAAAAAAGCTCTCCTATTTCGGTCCCGCCTTCGCCTATTTCCGAGGTAAACTCCGTTCTCAGTGGATTGGGCCGTTCATTGTTGTGCGAGTATTCCCCCATGGTGCCGTGGAAATCATGAGCGAGGCAACTTCGAAGATTTTAAAGGTAAATGGACAAAGACTTAAACCGTACTTTGATGGTTTCAAGCAAGTAGGGGCCGAGGATGCTTCTCTCGGTGACTCGGAGTATGGATGAGGCTCTTTGGAATGCATCGTCGTGTTGACGACGTTAAATAAACGAGCCTTGATGTATATATTAGTTTCAAGTTTTTTTCTTTGCGTTTTTGTAGGATATTATGCTTTTGGTTGGTGGGTTGTGCTTTTGCTGGAAAGCCGAGGAATTTAAAGAATGAAAAGTGTGTTGCATATGTAAGAAGTGTGTGAGTGAGTGGTTTGTGAGTCGGAAAAAGTTAGAAAGAGCGTAAAACAAATTGATTGGTGTCAAGAAAAATGAGAGAAAAGAGACATGAGCGAGGAGGGTGGTTGGATGCATCGCTGGTTCTGAAGGTGAGAGTTTAGTAATGAGAACTAATTTATGAGTTGATGCAACAACAAATGGTAAGGATGTGCAAGGAAAAATAATACCATTGAGCGAACAGGAACCCCGTAGCGACCAGCGAATACTGTCGCGGCTCGCGACGTCCTTGGTCTCGGCTCGCGAACTGTATCGCGGGTCGCAACGACCCTACTGATTTCAGCTTCCAGTTTTCATAACTTTCACCTCTCTTCACTCTATCACATTTCGCTCGCCCTCACTCTCAAACCCCTCTCACACTCTCAAAACCCTCTCATTCCCTCACAAACCTCCATCTTTTCATATCTCAAGCTTCCCTTCCTTCTTCCATCTACTTCTCTACACAAAAAATCCTCCCTACTCATTCATCTTAAAAAATCTGAAATTCTTCACAATCACACTCGAACCCTAGAAATTGGGGGTTTTTAGGTTGAGCCTTTCTCACCACAATTAGAGCTTGGAAGTTCACCTTTGAAGTATGGAGAAGCATTCTACATCATCATTCCTCATTTTATTGCTACACATCATCCACATTTTGGTATAATATTCCTTTACTTACCACTCTTTGATTTTGCTTGAAATTTTGCTCTTGCTTATTTCTAAGAGTTAAAGTTGGTTAATTAAACGATATTGTGCCATTGTGGGTTGTTTATTTTGGTGTTTGTTGGTTGTTGATTGGTTGTGGTTGTTTGTCCTTGTGAAGTTGGTGGAGTGATTATCTCAATTGGGAATTGGTGGTTGTTGTTGTTGAGTGGAGGGAGTGTGAAATGTACGCATTGTGTTAGTTGTTCCGTAAAATGAGCCAAAACAAGAGAGCTAGAGGACGCCCGTCCCTAGAATTGACGCTATGGGATTGAAACGCCTTAATGACCATGCTAAATGGCGTTGGGACCGTCTAACTAGACCGGGGAGGCAGATTCAAGAAATCAAGTTTGCTTGTAGGCTTACTTTAGAGCGATTGGGGATTGCTCGTCCTGTTGAGACCCTTCTTAATAAGATTATCCTTATTCATTTTCTTGGAAAACGAACCCGTACCTATGAGCGTTACACTCTAGAGTTCTTATCAACTTTAGAGAATCATGAGGGAGATGATGATGAGGGGCCCTTTATCACTTTCCACCTTAATGACCAAGACTATAAAATGTCTTACTTTGATGTTGAGTCAGCTTTTGGGTGGGATTACGAGGTTGATGATGACTTTTTAGAGACCGATAACTATAACAAAGTTGTGTTATGGTACAAGATTACAGGTGATGGTCTCGGGTAAGCTAAGTATGGGGGTATGGTTTCACTCCTTGCCTCACAATTAGGAGTGCCACAAGATGCGAAAGGAAACCCTACCCTCATCCCATTGGGAACAATACCGTATATGAATCGTGGCACCAATGCTTATGATGCTCACCAACTGAGCAGTGGGTCCATGCTTTGGTACAAGACCGTGGGTAACACGACCCGTTACGTGTGGTTGTTTGGGGCTCACCATGTGAAATACATGGCCTTGCCGCAAGAGCGGACGGCCATTAATGAGCATACCACTCATGAGCGGCCTTTACCTACCCCCGATGAGGAGTATAGATCCCGGGGGTAGAGGAGGAGTTGGGTCTCTAAATAACCGAGGCATCGCCTCGTCAACAACAGCAACCACAGGAGCTTGTACCACCTCAATTTCAGACTCAAGTCACGGAACAACTTAACACTTTTTCAGAGTGAGTTGAGAGATATGCAGGAGCAGTATTATGGGTTAGAGGACACTATGTACTCATTTGGTTCCATGGTCTTGGCCATGAACACTTTCTTTGTGTCCCGCTATCCACCTCACATGCCTGGGAGAACCATGATGCTCGGAATACCGACCCCACCTCCGGACATTGAGATGGCGCGGTCTAGCGCGTCCGACGGAGAGAGAGGCTAGGAGGGCGACCGCCGTGCCGAGCGGGGGGCCCTCCCGTTCCTAGAGGTTTCCTTCTTTTTCCTCCTTTCCCCTCTTATTATTTTTGTCCTTTCCACATTGAGGACAATGTGTGTTATAAGCGTGGGGGAAGGGGATTATGTAATGTGGTTGTATATTGGTTGTATATTGGGTTTGTTTTCGTTTCTTGCTTTGTAATTTCGATGAAAATTTGAAAAAGAAATGGAATGAAAAATGAAAAAAAAAACAAAGAGTCCCGCTGAGTTGAAAACCCGCAAGGGCGGACGACTCGGGCAAAATTGGGGGTCCGGATAGGTCGAAAACCCGAAAGGGCGGCCTATGAAAAAAAAGAGGACTAAAATGAGCGGGTGAGTTTGTGAGCAAAAGGAAAAAAAAAAAGAGAGATGCTAGGATGAAAACCCGAAAGGGCTCCTAGGCAAAATGAGAGAAGAAAAAGAAAAAAGAGAAAATAAAAAATCATCATGTCTTACTTCTCATTTGCCGGTGTTGGCGTCATAAGTGGAGGCGACATTGGAGTTTTTTTTTCGGGTTAGATTAGGCTCGTGTTTTGCGTCTTTTTGAGGGCAAGGGTACATCTCTTTTTGGCTCCTTTCTCTTGTGTGTCTTTTGGCGTGGTTTGGATTGAGCTTGAGGCTAAGCATGGGCGAGTCGTTGAGTCCTTGCGTCATAGTTTCTAAGCATTTTGGGTTGGTCGGTTGTGGTGGTGATTGTTAAGGCTCGACTCCCGAGGCCTTTCGAGATTCGAGCTTGATTTGTTTAGCATTCGTTTGGGGTTTTGGTGTGGGATTTACTTCCTTTTGCGTAATCCCGGTTTGGTTAGTTGGTAAGTAGTAGTAGTCGATATTTTATAGGTTGGAGCGTTAAGGGGCGTTTAGCTTGGCGTGTTTTGTGCT
Source organism: Beta corolliflora (assembly GCA_947648045.1). Lineage (NCBI taxonomy): Eukaryota > Viridiplantae > Streptophyta > Magnoliopsida > Caryophyllales > Amaranthaceae > Beta > Beta corolliflora. The sequence continues at coordinate 20,142 of CANSZD010000373.1, read as the reverse complement.
TGGGGTGTCGAGTTCCTTTCTTTTCGATTACTCGAGGTCGAGTAAGGTTTAAGCGTGGGGAAATTTGATGCGTCTAAGTTATTCGCCGATCTTATGCGAATTTTAGGCTGCTTTGTGTGTCGGTTTGGGCTTAGAGTCGGGTTTTTGGTTTGGTTTGGCATTAGTGAGTTTATCGAGTCTTGTCGTGAGTTTTGGTGTTTTTACTGCAGCTTTGTGTTATGGCATCTTCCGAGGCTCTTTTGCGTTCCGAAGACTTTCATAACTCCAAGGCATTCATGCATCCGATCTTCTTAGCGGCGAGTCATTCGAAGCTTCCGAGCATCCTAGCGTCAAAGTCTCCCGAGTTCCGAGTTCCGAGTTCGAAGCATTCGAGTTTCCTTAGTGTGCGTGGCGTCCAAGCATCTTAGAAGCGTCCCCAAGTTCCCTTTCATGGCATTTCTTCCCTTTCCCCTCCTTAGTTTGGCTGCTTTGTAGTTTTGTGGGCAGGAAGGTCGTCGCGAGTCGCGGTCTGTATCGCGGGCCACGATGCCCTGCCGTCGCTGGTCGCGACCATTGTCGCGGGTCGCGACCCCTGCTGTAACCGCCCACTTGCGTTTTGTTTTCCTTATGAGGAGGGTTTAGTTATTATAATCTCATTCGACATATTGTACGGAGAGAAAAGGTTAGAACACTTTAGCTACTTATTTTTCTAGGGTTTTAAAACACTCTCTTCCTTAGTGATTTGTAATGTTTGGTATGTGGATTCTAGCGTAAACATCTTCTTGGAATCGATTGATTGAAGCTTTCAACCATGTCTATGTGAGAACTTCTTTATCTTAATATCTCCCTTGGTTATTGTTAAGTGTCTTGTGTTTGCTTTCATGATATTTGCATAATATTGCTAGGAGTGCTACTAGTTTTGTTGTGTGAACGATCTAATGCAAGAATTAGGAACACAATCGGATTATTATTGTTCCTTGTTCATTGGTAGCATGCTAAGTTCTTAATTATATGCTGAACATTGATGCTGAATTTAGGGAGACCTTAACTTATTACTTGAATGTTGTTGCATAAATAGCATTGGCAATCCTATTGTTCCAAGGTTTTAATGATACTATTGGTTTGAACTTAAGTGTTAATCATTTAAGTTAAGTAATAGTAAGAGGTTTCAAACCACGCTGATCGTGTTTGTTCAACCACGGTCTAGGAGGATAAAAGTCTAGCCTTTGCAATAGGTGACCAAAGGATTTGTTAGGATTGTGAGTTTAATGATCGGAAACTTGGTTGGAAGTAGATGTTGATCGAGTGCAAGACTTTTTACTATTGTGTTTATCTCTCATTTACTAATTTGCATATTGTAGTTCATGGTGCATTATTCCAAATCCCCCCATATTCTAATCATTTTACCCTTAGGGAACGAAAGGACCTTGCTTGCATTAATTATTGACTCGTATCATTGCTTCCTGTGGATACGATCCTTACTTCCGCTATACATTGATTTGTGAGGGTAAGTAAGTTAATTTTATTTGGTTAGGGGTGTACGACAAACGACTACCACCGTCCCCACCTGTGCCGCCTTCTGCACGCGCCTACTTTTGGTCTCCTGCCAGCCACTATGGCTCCACCGATAGTTGTGGGGCCACCCAGCCATGGTTGGCTTCCTCTTTAATTTTTGAAACAATTTACATAAAATTAAATTTATCTTTAACTAACAATTATTTAAAGATTTAGGATTAAATTAGTTTATAATAATCCGAAAATTATGGCATAAATTTTGAATTAATCAACAAATCTTATCAAATTTTTAGGTTTGTTGAGGTTAGATTGGAATGCATAATCTTTATTAAACAATAAATCTAACAAAAATTCAAAAATAGGGAAAAAAATCAAATAATATCCAAAAATTCAGAAAATTAACTGTTAAATTCTGAAAAATTCGAAAATAATTTTTAGGGGGATCTACTGAATTATCACAACAAATAAAATCAAATATTTTAATTGTTATCCTTAAAATTTATGAATAATCAAATCAAACATAAAATTTAACAAAAATTCACAAATAATATGATAAAATTCGAAAATTAGTGGGAAAAATAATCAAATTATTTTCAGCCATCATATTATTATAGATCTATGTTGGTGATGAACATTAGATTTATTTAACAAATTAAAAATCAAATCTTTAATTGTTAACAAATTATTTCAATGATTAATCAAATTAAACATTTAATAATTATAATTCTAACAAATATATTTATAAAAATCCAAAAATTTATTTCGTCCATAATATAGAAAATTCGGACCTTTATAAAAGTATTTGAGCATAAATCACAAATAAATCAATTATTTACAATTTCCAATCAATTAATATCAAATATCAATTATGCAAATTTAAGCCATAAATAAATCCTCCATTAATTGAATAAATATAAATAATAACTTTGCATACAATAACATGATCATATGAATATTATGAATTAGGCAAAACAAATACCACTATAGGAACATATAGATGCATATAGCGGAATTTCAGGAAACCATTTCCTAACATCTATCATAGAATCTCAAACATAATCAAACATGAATCATTCAATAGGGATTAGGTGTAAAACCTTTGTAGCGTGATTTCCCTTTTTGTATGCAAGCTTTGAAGATCTGAGATCCCCAATCTTGCTCCTCTAATCAGTCCACGAGCACCAATTGAACACCAACGTTTGCTAGAACGAAAGAGAAGATATTCCCTTGCTTTTGATGGTATAGGCGCCGGTTTAGGGGAGAGTATATTAGGGTTTCTCAAGCTTTCTCTTTTATAAAAAGAAACTGCTTAATGAATTGATCACCTTAACCCTAATATTATATCCTATATATAATAGAAGAGTCATAGGCAAGTTAGGAGAACTAATTCTCCTCTTATTCCCTTTATTGGCCCCTACGTACGACTTAGCTATCTATCTCCTCCATACAACAAAGATTGGGAAGAAAACAGAATAGCCCATACACATGCTATTAAGTACGTTTGTAATCGACATACTTCTGAATCCATTCTCACAAGGCAAACATTACATTTAGACCCTGTAGGGTCTCATAAAACCGAAGCTACAGCCAAAAACAAAAGTGCAATCAAAGTGAACCAAATGCTCACTACAGTTAGAATTGTCATTTTGGTTAATGAACTGATGGTTGAACTGAAACAAATTGAAACTTGAATTGGATTAAACTGAACTGGGAGTTGAAATCAACTAAAAAATGCTAAGCTGAAACTAAAATAAACTTTAAATGAAAAACCAAAACTGAACTGCAATTGAACTGAAACAAACTGTAACTGAAAATAGCTGTGAAAAACTAAAAAGTTGATCGATCAACTGAACTGAACTGAACTGAATATTTAACTGAATTAACTGAACTGCTTCAAACTGAAACTGAACTGAAATCTATTTAAACTGAAACTGTTTTAAACTTGTTTTTTAAGTATACCCGAACCGAATTCACATATTACCCAAATTCATGATAGTACTCTAATTCACATACAAATTTTATCATGATAATTTTTTATTAGTACCTAAATTTATGACATATGAGTTAATTTCTTGATAATTTTAAACTATGTCGATCAAGTTTGCTGATTTTACACTCCAAACCGAATTTACATTTTACACAACTTTATGATATACTCTCACATGAAAATTATCATGATAATTTTATTATTAATATATGAATTAATGACATTATGGCTATTTTTTTTTTTTACAAAGTTGACATTATAGCTATATGAAACTGAAATTGTTGTAATTAGTACTTAGTAAATAAAACTCTCTTTTTTCAATGTTTAAGTAAACTAGATAAATAATTTACCTAGCTAAAAAAATTCCTTAGTAGTTACTATCAAGTTAAGTAGAGCTTATGATTTACACTTGGCCACAATATTTAAAAGTCAAAATATAAATTCATTGATTTGAAGTGTACAAAAAGAATACCATTATTCAATTAATAAAAAAATGTATCAATTACAAAATAATTACAACATAGAAATTCAATCCATGTTTGAGTATCTCCTCTTGTTCAATTTCATCTGCCTTCAACATTAAACAAAGAAAAATTAGATACAATTCTGGATATATTTATAATCATGCTCAAACCACAAAAAAATTGAGATTCAACCCCACAAAAAAAATCAGAAAGAATACTAGTACATTACAAAAAAAACAATCCTTAAATCCACAAACTACATAATGCAAATTTAATTCGTAAAATAAATATCATGCTCAATGTATTAATACTTGTTAACTACTGGTTTTCTGCGGATCTTGTTCCATCAGCAAGCACCAACAACAATATTTATTAAATAGTTTTAAGATCGAGCTATTTTGTTAATATCGAGTTTTAAACACTAGTTGATTATTAGTATTAGACACTAGTTGATTATTAGTATTAGTTTAACTAATAACAAAATAATAACGAGTTAGAGGACCTCATTCGTGATTAGTTGATTATTAACAGCTACTTTCATTATTATTAGTAGCCCAAGATGTTGACAAAATAATATCAAGATCGAGTTTTAAACACTAGAGAAAGGGAGAATCCGAACAACATGAACAGCATAAAGACATACAGATACGTTAACTTTGTGTTTCGCATCTCATAGCAACTAGAAAAAAGGAGCTCTATAGAGTTCAATGGCAATCCAAAAATGTCTTACCTACAAATTTAGATTGTTGAAATTTGCTAGTCACAAGGAGTGAACGAAAGCAGGCAAAGGGGAGCATAAAGCATATGAAAAAAAATCAAAATAAGCTAACTTGAAGAAAAATGAAAATGAAGGATGACGATTTCAAGAGGAACTATTAACCTGCTTCCTGAAATTTGAAAAAAAAAATTAAAAGAAGCAGGCTATTATACGATTTACCAGGATTTAATATGCTTGCTAATTCCCCCAATTTACCCAAAAAGAAACCAAGTACCAGTTCAATCAAGCCTGAAAAAAAAGGAAATCAAAAGGGTGAATTCACCTGTAAATAACATATTAAAGGAAACCCTTGAATGGAAAAAGAAAGACCATGCCAGTTACCAAGAGAGGAGAGATATTCATGTGGCGCAGAGGAAATGAAGGAAAAGGAAAGCAGGATTTAGGGAAAAGTATGAACCCAATGCCACCGAAGCATGAAAATCCCTTCAATTGAGAAAATTCACCACGGCGACTCTTCTTTATCCTTCTATTCTGCTTACGATAAGGGTCTAAGCTTAGTTGTTTTTAGCGCCAAAACAATTTTTGGAATTCTGTTATAACTACCCCTTTTATGTTATGTTTGTTAGGCTGAGAGAACTTGTATATATAGAGTTGTAATAAGATTATATTGTATGAATCATTCAATCATTAAATGAAATACAATCTCAACTTTCTCTCTCAATTCTCTCTCTTTCTCTCTTAAATTATGAACTCTCTATCTCTTCTATACTTTCTCTCCCTCTTCAATTTCTGTTATATTCTGCTAATCAGCAGTGGAGCTTAGCTCCTGCATTAGCGTGCTCCGCCATAGCCAAAACCCTAAAAAAATTTCAGGTATCAAAGATCTGGAAAAGATGAGAGAGAAGGAAGAAAGAGAGATATGTGTACGGATAAAGGAGAAGGGAGGGAGGCTGAGAATCAGAAACTTTAAGGTTAGAGAGAAATGAAAATGATAAAATGAGAGGGGGTCACAAAAAGGGGGGTTTTATACCGTGTAGAACTTTAGGGTTTTTTTATCTATTTTCATCTGTTGGATTGAAACATCCAAGGGTTGAGATCTTTCTTTTTTATTTGCAGATCAACTAGAGAGAAGAGAGTTAGAGACTGATAAGTAATGAAGGGTTAGATTTTGCTCTTTCTCTAATCAATGGTCTCAATTCATGATCCATGACATTCTTTTTTGACCAATGAGCATTGAGAGTGACCAAGCACATAGATTGGTAAGTTAATGTCTTAATCAATTGGTTGGATTTTGATCTTTCTCAAACCAATGGCCTTAATTTTGATAATATTTTTATTTGAGTATTCAAAATTTGTAATTCTAGTATTGACTAGTTTAGCAATTTAGTTAAGTTTAGAAATTAGTATTATCGTTAGAACTTAATAGAAATTATAAACTTTAGAAATTAAATTAGTAATATTAATTTTAAAGAAATTATTATTATAAACTTTGAAAATTATAAATATGCGAAGTTGCGAACATGTTACAACTTAGTAATTAGTAATTAGATATTACAACTTACGAGTGCTGATTAGCGTTGTATTTAAACTAAATGTTAACATGTAAGAATTAAGCTAAGACCGAGAGTCTGAGCGTAACATGATAACTGATACGTCTATTTTATATACAGTTTTTACCCCCGTCCCTCATTGATTATTGGTCTTAATTGCGCTCTTCGGAGCCATTTTTAGTACTAATTAATATGTTCCTTGTAGTTTGTTTGTAGTTTCAAGATGATTATTGTAGGAATTAGCATGTTTGATGCATTTCCTACTCATTTATACCACTATAAGAGATGATGCACTTTTGAGAGCTCGAGCATTTTACTTGGGTTAAATTCTACGATTCAAGAGCTTTCCAACAACTGGTCACTTGCTTAATTCCGACAAATAACGCAAAAGTTACAACACTTTGAAGATTGGAATTTTGGGCGTCAAGGACCTGAAGACCGCCCGGTCGGGCGATATCCGCCCCAGCCGGTCGGGAGACTTTACCTTAGCCACATTTTGAGTTTGAAAACTCCCTCACGAAAACTCCCTTGCGGGCCCGACCGGGCGACATCCGCCCGGGTTGGTCGGGCGAGGCGAACTTTCTTAGAATGAAGCGGTTGAAGAACGCCCGGTCGGGCGTGACGAGTGATTTAGGCTACCTGGCAACCGCCCGGTCGGGCGGATTCCGCCCGGGTTGGTCGGGCGGGTCGATTTTTAAGGGATTTTAAGCGTGTGTTGCGCTGACTTTTATTTTCATATATATACTTATCCTTTCAGAGTTGAAAAACTACGTTTTTACATTATAGTTTCAGCTTTTAGTTTTCTAAGCACATATTAATTGCTCAAGAACCCTAGTATTAATTTTTCCCATTTTACATTGAATTTTCAATAGAAGCTTGGATTTTGCAAGATTGGTTCTACAATTGGTATTTCTTCTCTTCACTTGTTATTCTTATTCAATCCTTTCTTATTAATTCACCATGTTTACTTGTTTCATCATGAGAATGTTTTCCTCAATTATGATTGAGTAGTTTATTTCTAGGGTTAAGGGGATCCATGAATATTTATGAAGGGATGTTTCTAAAGTATTGATTTTTGATGATGTATGTTGATTCCTATTGAATGTATTATCTCTATTCAATCCGATTTGGCCAGATTTGATTGTTATAGTATTGCAATATTAGGTTATGCGTCGAGAGGTATAAACTTGATATTAAGGCTAGTTTCAATAGGTAGAGTTGGTATTAATAAATTGCGAGAGTTTGTTAATATCATTCTATGGTAAATTTCGACTCGAGAGAGGAAATCAACCTGTTAGACTGCGTTATTCATTATTGATTGTTGTGTTTCATCCTGGAATATTGTTCATTGGTGAACCTACGTCCTAGACTCTTTATTATTGATATTCTTGATATAGTTATTGTCTAGTTTAGTATAATTACCAACAAACACTCGTTCCTTATAGTCTAGATTTGATCGACAATAAGGAAAAGAACACTGTTTTCCCTGTGGATTCGACCCTACTTCCCTGACTACTATTTGTTAGAGGATTTTAGGATTACTTTTGATTAGGTGATACGACTTTAGCCTGTCAATAACAGACTGAATAACTGACAATTAGCTGATTATGGTTGATGGCTCGATATTAGGTTTCAGTCATTCAGGACTTAATGTCTTAATAATTACATTTACAACTTGAATTATGTCTTAGTTTATTGAGTTATATATTCTTGGTTTGGCTTTACAACTTCCCTTAACGTCTTAATAATTTGATAAATTGATGATTGATCATTATTCATTAATGATTAATCACTTTAAATCTTTAATGTATATGTATTAATGCAAATATGCAATAAACCTTATATAGCCAATAATATAAGTCTTAGTTTAGTAACTTTTTAAATTAGTAATATAAGTATCAATGTATTATCATAATGACCCAATCACATGTTAATTGTTATAACTTCCGACTTCGTAACTTAATATATATGAAAAATGACGACTATAAACCTTAGACTCTCCAAGTCCACCCGAAAGACGGCTTTAGCCAAACAAACTCCATCCAATGCTGATTTGTTCCAACCCAAGTTATTTTGAAAGCAAACTTAAGCCGACCCAATTCCACCCGATGACGGCTTAAGCCAACCCAAACCTTCTGAAAGTCGATTTGAGCCGACCCAAGTCCATCCAGCGTCGGCTTAGGCCGACCCATGTCATTCCGAGAGCTGATTTAGATTATCGATTCACATTGATACAATAATCTAATAATCTGATATTGACTTGTTTCACTTCAATATTATGTTTCGATTTCAAAATGGAGCACTGTTATCTTCAATATTACTTTTGATTAGGTGATACGACTTTAGCCTGTCAAAATTTGGCGCTGTTGCCGGGGAAAATGGTTTTGTTCCATTTTCTTTAATTGTTTTAGAGTCTAGATTATATATTGTCGTCTCAGAGAACACTTGTTCTTTGGGACAAAATCTCTTAATTGTTTGTTCTTTAGTTCGTCTATGCGCAGGAGTTTGAGTTCAGGTGGCTTCCCATTTGATCCTGAAATTGAAAGATCCTTTCATAGACAGAAGAACTTCTTCAGACAGTTGCGAGATAATTCAGGGGGAGATAAACCCTTGGATTCTGATTCTGATTCTGATTCTGATTCTGATTCTGATTCTAGACGTACTGTTCCTACTACTCCAAGAGAATCAGAAATGGCTCGGAGACTTACTGACTTTTCCCAGCCCTCCTTGGCTGAACTTCCCAAGGGCAATCAAATGCCTGAAATCGAAGCTGTCAATTTTGAAATCAAAACTGCATTGCTGAATATGATCGAAAGGAAACAATTTGGTGGTGGACCTAATGAAGACCCTAATCTACATTATCAGGACTTCTGCCAATATTGTTCTACTATTAAGCAGCAGGGCGTAACACAAGATCAAATTCGGGAGATTCTTTTCCCATTTTCACTTCGAGACAAGGCAAAGATGTGGTACAATGGGATTAATCGCACCACTCTTGGGATCACAGACTGGAATACCTTGGCCTTAGCTTTCTACCCTCCGGAGAAGACTGGAATACCTTGGCCTTAGGAATACCTTGGTTTGGGTCCAACTTTTTCAGACCCTAAGGGTCCGGATCCGGGTCCGGGTCTAGGTCCAATTACTTTTTTAGAGTCCGGGTTCCGGGCCTTGATATTTTAGACCTGGACCCGACCCTTAGACCCTAAAATAATGTAATATATAAATTTTAACCTTTTTTAAAAAAAAAAAACAAACTGATTTACTAAGACCTAAACTAAATCCTAGAATCCAGCCCATTAAAAAGATGGTCATCGCTGTTAAGTGTTAACACCTTGCTTAAAAGTCAATAGCATATTTAATATGTTATTCATTGTTCTTAGATTGTTTTAGCAACAAATTTTACTTTTTATAATATAAATGGAAGTGAGTGACAAGCTGGCTTTAGAATCCTAATTTCTTCGTCTCAACTGTGCAAAAATGGGTAAAAATTTCATACTTTCTCTCTCCTCCTTCAATTAATCAGATCTTGTCTTCAATTTACTCTTCAATGGCGTTACATTTTGATTTCGATTTTTTTTCTTTTGACAAATTAATCCGAATTTGATTTTTTTTTGGAAAATTGAATTTTAATAATCCAACCTTTGACCGATCTTCTTAAAACAAATTCCCACTTATAAGTTTTTTTTGAATAATCCAACCTTTTGTTAGTATCTTCTCATAATTGTCCTTGACCTGTTGGACCTGAATAACAGTCAAGTATGACACGTGTCACACTATCATTGGTCGCCCCATTTTCTCCCTCCTCTACCTCTTTTCCTCCACAAACACCACCACCTAGCCACCACGACCACCACCCCATGCCGCCCCTTTACCCCCCACACCCTTACCCCCACCCCACCCCCCACCCTAAGCCTACCCCACCCGCACCCGTGGCACAACCCACCCCAATTCACTGCAGCCCCCCACCCCACCCGAGCCCCCCGCAGCCCCCCACCCCACCCGAGCCCCCTCGCAGCCCCACCCCACCCCACCCTCTCGCACCCCACCCCCCGCAGCCCCCCATCTCACCTCTCGTCACCCCCTCCCCCTCTCCCCTTCGTCCTATACCCTTATCGCCCCTCCCCCCCTTTCCTCTCGCATCTCCCCTTAACCTTTCACCCAGCCCCTGCAACCCCCCCCCCGCGCTTCCCCATCCCACCCCTGCCACCCCTCCCCCTCTCCCCTCATGTCGCCGCGAAAAATCGAAAAGAAGAAGGGGAGAACGAACGAAAAAATAAAGAAGAACTTCAACCACCGAGCCAATCCGCGTCGGCAACCGTGCGCATGACCACCAGAAGTTCGAAAACGGTGGGGGTGAGGTTGTTTCGGGTGGTGGATTGTGGTGGGCTGGTGTTTTGGGTGGAGGGGTTGCCTTGGCCAAACGGTGGTGGTCAGTGGAAGAAGGAAGAGGAGAGAGAAGTGAGTAAGAGGAGGAAAAAAAGAAAAAAAAAATACCTGATGTTTAGGTCACAAGTCACCTAGGTCCATTATGAGAAGACAACCCCAAAAGGTTAGATTATTAAATAATAACCCATAAGTGGGACTGTTTTAAGAAGACCCCTTAAAGGTTGGATTATTAAATTCCAATTTTCCCTTTTTTTTTAGGTATTTCTCGTGATTCTATGCACAAGAGACGTGCCACTGGTGGCAAGAAGAAGGCGTGGAGGAAGAAGAGAAAGTATTTTAAGTTTATTTGTTTGTCTTTCGTTTTTTTAAGTTTATTTGTTTCATCATGCGAATTCTTGTGTTTGATGCGTCGAATTTGTAGAAAAATAGGGTTAAAAATGAAAATTTGGCAAAAAAAAAAAAAAGAAATAGGCCTGGACCCTAGACCTGACCCTAGACCCTCCCGGACCTTAAGGGTCCGGGGTCCGGGTCTAATTTTTCCAGACCCTTAAGGTCCGGGTCTAGGGTCCGGTCCACCCGACCCTTGCCCATCCCTACCACCCCCTCACCACCACCACCCCCGAAGCTGTAATACCCCGAATTTTCAAAGATTATTTTTATTATTTATTAAGGTTTAATATTATTTCCACTTAAAATTTATTTTATGATAATGCGATTTTATTTGATAACTATGTTTATTAAAATAATGATTTCATTTAGTTTTGATTTATTTAACAAGTTTAAAATAAATCATTTATTTGTTTTATTATTCATTTCATTATTAATTAAACTCTTTATTTTTGGTGGTGGGTATTTTTGTACAAGTTGTCCATCCATTTTAGTAATCCAAAGCCCAAATACAAGTCCATAGCCATATGTCTTTTAGTCAAAAAGAAAAAGGAAAATAAAACAAAAACAAAAAACAAAAAGGGGTGAAAACAGTTTTCACCATCTTCCCTCCCCTTCCTTCCTTCGTTCCTGATTTTCAGCACACAAGAGTAAGAATTTCAACACAAAATTCAGCCTTTGTCAGTGCAAATTGAAACTCAATCCACAATTTTCAGATATTAGGGGCAACAATTTCAAAAGCCTAAACAACATAGCCCTCACACCTCACATCCACCATTAATGGAGCTTGACCAAAGCTCAAAATTTCTGACAACCTCCTCTATAAATACCGAATTTCTCTCACCCAAATGACTCAAGCAAACAATTCAAAAAGGTTTGCTTCAATCCTTTATCTTCTTCCTTAATTTCTGATTTTTGATTTTGAAAATTAAAAATGAAAATTCAAACCACCATTAACAATTCTCCTGTTCCTTTGAACCACCACACTGAACCACCGAGCACCACCCTCGAACCACCTGCACAACCGCCAGCCATCACCCTCCTCCGTGCGACCTCCTCTTCGCACAGCCCCTTCGTGTCACCCTCTGCAGCGCTCTGATACCACTTTGTAACACCCCCGCCAACCCGAACCCTTTTTCATTTAACAAAACTTGAGATGGGGGAAAATCCATGAGGGTTCGACTCAACGGGCGTGCTACCGCCGCACTTATCTCCTTGGAAATAAATACAAGGCTAGATTAAAGCATACTAAATTCAATTAATTAATCCTTACAACCAAGTAAAATGTTCATTAAATATTACTAATTACTAAAGTATTTCAGAGTTCCAGCGGAAGCTAAATCATAAGCTAAGTGGATGACAACTCTAAGTGATCTCCCTTTTGTTCCCCCGTCGATCACCCACCTGCACAAATGCATTGAAAAGAAACAAGATAGACAAGCTCCCAAAAATCAGAAAAACTGAGTAATTCCAACTCCATCCCGTAAAATACTTAAGTTGAAAATACTTTGTAAAATAGTAGGTTAATAGGGTTGAGAAACATATCACACATACACACATATATGAATAATCACATACTTAATTCAATTAATCCAGTTATTTAAGGAGAGGAAAGAGAACGCCAAGAAGTCGGGTCAATCCCCGTAACCACTTACTTCAACATTGTAGGCCGGGGTCAATCCCCTGTAACCACCTACGGATAACATAATGGCCATAATAACAGAGTCCCTAGTGTGCACACCCCTTCTACTTGGATCACAACAAGATAGAAGGAAGACAAGTAACAGAAAATCAGCATAGTAACTAGAGAACCTGTAGGGGCCGCTGAACCTCTCATACAGGGCAACCTGTTCACCATTTCCCTCCGATATTTCACTTTACGTGATTAACATCTTTTAAATTTCAAGTCATCACATAAATCACGTACACATTTACGTCATCTTGTTCAATCCAAAGGTGAACATATTCAATCCATCATAATCTCAATCCATTCATAAGTGGTTTCAATAACTCATTTCATAAACACAACCGTCACTTGAGTTCATTTATCACTTCAGATTCATAATCATTTCATTATCACAAGTTCTTATCAATTTCAACTTTCATAAAGTCTCACTAGTAATAACAATAATAATATTCATGATAATCATAATGATATATAGTAATAATAATAACAATAATAATCATAATAATAATAATTATAATATAATAATAATAATAATAATCATAACATTATTAAATGACATTAACCGATTTTAATAACGTTATAATAACCATCTTTGTCATATCGTACATCGTCCATAGTCATGATTCATAATCGAAATCCATAGTCGTTGTCCATTTTATCCTTCATATTCATAATCCGCATTAAGTCGATAATCCATAATTATAGTCCATACTTATAAATTTATATAAACACATAATGATCACGTAATCAATTCTTTTTACACTAACGGGATCTATGTTTAGATGGACATCGGAGATTACCTCGTGATGCGTGCCCAAAAGTTAGATTCACGAACCGATTATCACTCTTGATATTCCTCGTCTACGCAATCGGAATCTACATTAGACGTTAACGAGATCTAAGTTAGTTACCTAAATAACCCCTTTTTATATAAAATAAACAATTTAAATAATTTAAATAACTTAAAGAATTCTTAATGATTTTAAGAGAGTTTATAAATCAAGGTTTATGGTTTTTAAATTGTTTATGAAATCATTTTAAGTACTCAAAGATTACTTCAACTTAATTTTTTTAATAACTTAAACAATTATTTTAAACCTGAAAACTAACTCTATTATACTCCTTGTTTCATTTTAGAAAATTAAGAAACATTTATCAAGTTTATCAAAGATTAAGTTAACTAAAAATACAATTAAGTAGGCTAGCTTAGGAAATTATGGGTTTTGGTTTAAAAATAAAAGTAAAATAATAAAACTACTTTAAAACACAAAAAAAAGGGAAAAAAAAGAAAGGCTTCACTGATTCAAAGAATCAGTTACACGAAGTGGGGAAACGAAAGAAACGAAGAAGGGGAGGAAGACAGGGGAGCGAAACAGGGAAGAGGTGGTGCTGGTGTGCGGCGATTTTGGGCGAAGCAAGGTGTGCGGCGGCCGAAGAGGCAGCAGGTGCCGCGCAAAGGGGTCGGGGTTAGGCGGTGGTTAATCTTTGAAAATTCGGGGTATTACATCTACTTGATTTTGTCATTCGTTTTCATAATCCGCATTAAGTCGATAATCCATAATTATAGTCCATACTTATATATATTTTATAAGCACATAATAATCACATAATCAATTCGTTTTACACTAACGGGATCTATGTTTAGATGGACATCGGAGATTACCTCGTGACGCGTGCCCAAAAGTTAAGTTCACGAACGGATTAACACTCTTGATATTCCTCGTCTACGCAATCGGAGTCTACAATAGACGTTAATGAGATCTAAGTTAGTTACCTAAATAACCCCTTTTTATATATAAAATAAACAATTTAAATAATGCAAATAACTTAAAGCGCAAAGCTACTGTTTCGTAAATATTAAACATCTAACTTTAAAGTTCGAGGACGAACTTTGTTTTTAAGGAGGAGTAGATGTAATACCCCGAATTTTCAAAGATTATTTTTATTATTTATTAAGGTTTAATATTATTTCCACTTAAAATTTATTTTATGATAATGCGATTTTATTTGATAACTATGTTTATTAAAATAATGATTTCATTTAGTTTTGATTTATTTAACAAGTTTAAAATAAATCATTTACTTGTTTTATTATTCATTTCATTATTAATTAAACTCTTTATTTTTGGTGGTGGGTATTTTTGTACAAGTTGTCCATCCATTTTAGTAATCCAAAGCTCTGATACCACTTTGTAACACCCCCGTCAACCCGAACCCTTTTTCATTTAATAAAACTCGAGATGGGGGAAAATCCACGAGGGTTCGACTCAACGGGCGTGCTACCGCCGCACTTATCTCCATGGAAATAAATACAAGGCTAGATTAAAGCATACTAAATTCAAAATAAATTTATCCTTACAACCAAGTAAATCGTTCATTAAATATTACTAATTACTAAAGTATTTTAGAGTTCCAGCGGAAGCTAAATCATAAGCTAAGTGGATGACAACTCTAAGTGATCTCCCTTGTGTTCCCCCGTCGATCACCCACCTGCACAAATGCATTGAAAAGAAACAAAATAGACAAGCTCCCAAAAATCAGAAGAACTGAGTAATTCCAACTCCATCCCGTAAAATACTTAAGTTGAAAATACTTTGTAAAATAGTAGGTTAATAGGGTTGAGAAACATATCACACATACACACATATATGAATAATCACATACTTAATTCAATTAATCCAGTTATTTAAGGAGAGGAAAGAGAACGCCAGTAAGCCGGGGTCAATCCCCTGTAACCACTTACTTCAACAT
This sequence comes from Beta corolliflora, assembly GCA_947648045.1. NCBI lineage: Eukaryota > Viridiplantae > Streptophyta > Magnoliopsida > Caryophyllales > Amaranthaceae > Beta > Beta corolliflora. The sequence continues at coordinate 4,718 of CANSZD010000373.1, read as the reverse complement.
TGTAGGCCAGGGTCAATCCCCTGTAACCACCTACGTATAACATAATGGCCATAATAACAGAGTCCCTAGTGTGCACACTCCTTCTACTTGGATCACAACAAGATAGAAGGAAGACAAGTAACAGAAAATCAGCATAGTTACCAAAAAACCTGTAGGTGGCCGCTGAACCTCCCATACAGGGCAACCTGTTCATCATTTCCCTCCGATATTTCACTTTACGTGATTAACATCTTTTAAATTTCAAGTCATCACATAAATCACGTACATATTTACGTCATCTTGCTCAATCCAGTGTGAACATATTCAATCCATCATAATCTCAATCCATTCATAATCTCAATCCATTCATAGTGGTTTCAATAACTCATTTCATAAACACAACCGTCACTTGAGTTCATTTATCACTTCAGATTCATAATCATTTCATTATCACAAGTTTTTACCAATTTCAACTTTCATAAAGTCTCAATATTAATAACAATAATAATATTCATGATAATCATAATGATATATAGTAATAATAATAACAATGATAATCATAATAATAATAATATAATAATAATAATCATAACATTATTAAATGACATTAACCGATTTTAATAACGTTATAATAACCATCTTTGTCATATCGTACATCGTCCATAGTCATGATTCATAATCGAAATCCATAGTCATTGTCCATTTTATCCTTCATATTCGTAATCCGCATTAAGTCGATAATCCATAATTATAGTCCATACTTATAAATTTTATAAGCACATAATGATCACGTAATCAATTCTTTTTACACTAACGGGATCTATGTTTAGATGGACATCGGAGATTACCTCGTGATGCGTGCCCAAAAGTTAGATTCACGAACCGATTATCACTCTTGATATTCCTCGTCTACGCAATCGGAGTCTACATTAGACGTTAACGATATCTAAGTTAGTTACCTAAATAACCCCTTTTTATATAAAATAAACAATTTAAATAATTCAATTAGCTTAAAGAAATTCTTAATAAATAAAGTTTATGGTTTTCAACTTATTTATGAAATCATTTTAAGTACTTAAAGATTATTTCAACTTAAGTTTTCTTAACCAAACAAGATGTTTTTAAAGTCATAAAGATTAAGTTATTATAATTATAAGATACTAATCCAAACTAATTAATCAAAATTAGACATTGTTTTGTTTTAAAAAGTCAAAGTCATTTAAAAAGGGGGGAAGAAAGTTTACTGATTTCAAGAATCAGTTTTAACAAAACTGAAGGAAAAAAAAACGAAGAAGGCAGGAAGGAAGAACAGGGGAGGGCGAATTAGGGGAGAAGAAGAGGGTGGCGCTGGGCGGCGGATTCAGGCGAGGCAAGGTGGTGCGGTCAGGCGACGGGATTCAGGTGGTGGGGTGCGAGTGAGGGATGCTGGGCACGACTGAAGGGCGACAGCAGGGGCAGTGCAAAGGGAAGGAAGGGCTGGCTGGCGGTTGCGTGGCGTAGGAGATGGCGGTGCTGCGGTGGTTTTCTTGGTGGTCGAGGTGGTTCGAGCGGTTCAGGCGGTTCAAAGGCAATGTTAAGGGGTTGAAATTTTTATTTTTAATTTCCACAACAAAATCAGAAATTAAGAGAAATTAAATCCACGAGATTCATAATCATTATGAAATGATTATGAATCTGAAGTGATAAATGAACTCAAGTGACGGTTGTGTTTATGAAATGAGTTATTGAAACCACTATGAATGGATTGAGATTATGAATGGATTGAGATTATGATGGATTGAATATGTTCACACTGGATTGAACAAGATGACGTAAATATGTACGTGATTTATGTGATGACTTGAAATTTAAAAGATGTTAATCACGTAAAGTGAAATATCGGAGGGAAATGATGAACAGGTTGCCCTGTATGGGAGGTTCAGCGGCCACCTACGGGTTTTTTGGTAACTATGCTGATTTTCTGTTACTTGTCTTCCTTCTATCTTGTTGTGATCCAAGTAGAAGGGGTGTGCACACTAGGGACTCTGTTATTATGGCCATTATGTTATACGTAGGTGGTTACAGGGGATTGACCCCGGCCTACAATGTTGAAGTAAGTGGTTACAGGGGATTGACCCCGGCGATACCACTTTGTAACACCCCCGTCAACCCGAACCCTTTTTCATTTAATAAAACTCGAGATGGGGGAAAATCCACGAGGGTTCGACTCAACGGGCGTGCTACCGCCGCACTTATCTCCTTGGAAATAAATGCAAGGCTAGATTAAAGCATACTAAATTCAAAATAAATTAATCCTTACAACCCAGTATATCGTTCATTAAACATTACTAATTACTTAAGTGTTTCGAGTTCCAAATGGAAGTGAAAACATAAGCTAAGTGGATGACAACTCTAAATGATATCCCTTTTGTTCCCCCGTCGATCACCCACCTGCACAAATACATTGAAAAGAAACAAGAGAGACAAGCTCCCAAAAATCAAAAAAACTGAGTAATTCCAACTCCATCCCGTAAAATACTTAAGTTGAAAATACTTTGTAAAATAGTAGGTTAATAGGGTTGAGAAACATATTACACATACACACATATATGAATAATCACATACTTAATTCAATTAATCCAGTTATTTAAGGAGAGGAAAGAGAACGCTAGTAAGCCGGGGTCAATCCCCTGTAACCACTTACTTCAACATTGTAGAGGGCCGAGGTCAATCCCTGTAACCACCTACGGATAACATAATGGCCATAATAACGGAGTCCCTAGTGTGCACACCCCCTTCTACTTGGATCACAACACGATAGAAGGAAGACAAGAATGGAATAATCAGCATAGTAACCGAAAAAACTCAGTAGGGGCGGAACCTCTCATACAGGGCAACCTCGTTCATCATTTCCTCCGATATTTCACTTTACGTGATTAACATCTTTTAAATTTCAAGTCATCACATAAATCACGTACATATTTACGTCATCTTGTTCAATCCAGTGTGAACATATTCAATCCATCATAATCTCAATCCATTCATAGTGGTTTCAATAACTCATTTCATAAACACAACCGTGACTTGAGTTCATTTATCACCTCAGATTCATAATCATTTCATTATCACAAGTTCTTACCAATTTCAACTTTCATAAAGTCTCAATATTAATAACAATAATAATATTCATGATAATCATAATGATATATAGTAATAATAATAACAATAATAATCATAATAATAATAATAATAATAATATAATAATAATCATAACATTATTAAATGACATTAATCGATTTTAATAACGTTATAATAACCATCTTTGTCATATCGTACATCGTCCATAGTCATGATTCATAATCGAAATCCATTGTCGTTGTCCATTTTATCCTTCATATTCATAATCCGCATTAAGTCGATAATCCATAATTATAGTCCATACTTATAAATTTTTATAAACACATAATGATCACGTAATCAATTCTTTTTACACTAACGGGATCTATGTTTAGATGGACATCGGAGATTACCTCGTGACGCGTGCCCAAAAGTTAAGTTCACGAACGGATTAACACTCTTGATATTGCTCGTCTACGCATCCGAATTCTGATAAAGTTAACGATATCTAAGTTAGTTACCTAAATAACCCCTTTTATATAAAATAAACAATTTAAATAATTCAATTAACTTAAAGAAATTCTTAATAAATAAAGTTTATGGTTTTCAATTTATTTATGAAATCATTTTAAGTACTCAAAGATTACTTCAACTAAATTTTCATTAACTTAAATAATTATTTTAAACATACAAAACTAACTTTATTACACTTCTTACTTTGTTTTAGAAAATTAAGAAATATGTTTTCAAGTTATAAAAGACTAAGTTAATTAATCTAAGATATACCAATTTAATAAAGCAAGCTAGTTTAGGAAAGTCATTTGTTTTGTTTAAAAAAAAATAAAATAAAATAAACAAATGAAACTAAAATAAAGTGGAAAGGGGGGGTTGTTTACTGATTCAAAGAATCAGTTTCATTCACCCAAAAAAAGAAACGAAGGAAGGAAGGAAAAACAGGGGGCGAATCAGGGGGAGAAAGAAGGAGGTTGGGCGCTGGGTTTCGGGCGGCGCACGGTGGCCGGAGTCAGGCGGGGTCGGGGTCAGGCGGCTTGAGCAGGTGGCTGGTCGCGAGTTGAGGGAGATGCAGCAGAGGTGCTGCGAAGGGAAGGAAACAGCGAAGGGGGGAGGGTGTTTGACTGGTGGTTCTGGTTGCGGTGCTGCGGTGGTCGTGGTGGTTCGATGGTGGGTTTCCGGCGGTGAAGTCAGGTGGGGTTACTGGTTTGCAATTTTTATTTTTAATTTCCACAACAAAATCAGAAATTAAGAGAAATTAAGAGAGAAGGGGAGAAGATTGAAACAAACCCTTGAAGTTTGGTTTGCTTGGGCAATTGGATGTGTTTGGGTTGCTATTTATAGAGCAAATCTTCTGAATTTGTAGAGCTTAGTCAACCTCCATTAATGGAGGAAATATGATGTTGAGATTTTGTTTTCTGATTTTGGGGGATTTTGTGCAGAAGAATTGAGGTTATGGTTGATTTTGTGCTTGATTTTTCAAAGTTCTCTGACAGAGTTGATAAATTGTTGAAAAATTGCTCCTTTGGCTATGTTGGATTTTCATACGCAGAGGGAGGAGGATGGTGGTGATCTATGATCACGTTTCTTTCTTTCCTTTTTTTTTTTGTTTTATTTTCCTTTTTCTTTTT
>CANSZD010000372.1:0-148999 GCA_947648045.1 Beta corolliflora | reverse complement strand
GTGAGCAAGTCAAACACATGACCATCTTTCTTCACTTGCCACTTCGTACCGCATGAAAAAAGGTGAAACAATTAAGATTTGTGTGGTCTGGCAGACCCGTGAGAGGGATAGTTCAACATATTGTTGCCCGGCTAATTAGAAGAAGAAGAAGAGGGACGAAATTTGTGAGAATGGTGCAGATTATTGCAATCAGCGCAAGGCACATAACATGGCAACTAGGAATGAAGCCGTGATGGTTTAGTAAAGTCAATAAGATTGATCATACGAGAAAGAAAATTCAAGCAGATAAGGAGGGAGTAGAATTAGAGTGTTTTCAAAAGAAAATTATTAGTACTAGAGATACAAAGAGCGGTCGGGTGTGTTATAAGTTTGTTTCGGCCAGCTCCTTCCCTTAGAAATCCATCCTAGATGGCTCGTTTGAGGGAAGGAGGTTAGGTTGTAAATGATCGCTTTTTGAAGTTCTAATGAGAACCATTCTTACTTAGTGAAAAAGGCTGGGCAACAATATTAGTATCACACCCAGGAACCGCATCTATTACATTTACTCCAGCCAATAGTTTTGCTTTTCTTTTCTTTCACAAATGATAAGGTTTTTTTTCGTTGGACATCTAATCTTACGCTGACGCCATGGCGTGAAAAGCAAAAGCTCAAAACACCCACAAAATCAATCTCCTATGTTACTGCTGGACAAACCGAAAGGCCCACCGTCCTGGCCTACTGTGCGAAGAAGACGCAATCAATGGACGAAGCTCTGAGTATCGCCCATGGAAGTGAACGATGATTCAAGAAGACGGGAAATTTTCTCCCAAAAAGCTTCACCGTCGTTGTACACAACCTGAGGATCATAGAACTTCACATGGTTATCCGTAGTGAAATCGCCAACCTCCACCAGCGACAAATCGTAACTCCAATTCCCAATTTTACAACCGATGTGATCTGTGTGGGAATTCCAACGACAGATATCATAATAAAACTGTATACGATATCCAAGTCAAGGATTATTGGAATTCGGGATGATTGTATGTTCGTAGTAGGAGCAAATCCACCTCTAGCAAGCATCAAGGATTCTTTCGTAGAATTTGGAAGAATTTAGGTGCGATAAAATTGCTAGTAGTGATGATGGTGTCGTTATTGTTCGCTTTAATTCAATGGAGAATAGGATAAAATTTTGACTGAAAATAGACCCACTTTTGACAAGAAACCCTGTCATATGTAAACCTGGGCATAAAGACATTGTTAATTTCAAGGATGAAATTCGGGGTGGTTCCAATTTGGATCCAATTAAAGAATCTTGAATCGAAGTTTTAGGGTAGTAGATGTCCGAGTAAAATAGGGGTTCAATTGGGAAATTCATCTCAACCCGATTAAGAAACAAACAGAGATAAACTTCATTTTGCTAGAGTGCAAATTGAAGTTGCTATTTCTCAAAAGCTTCCCGAGGAGGTGAAATTTCAAGATGAAAATGGTAATTGAGGGTTGTTAGATTGGGTATGAATGGAAACCAACCGTTTGTGAATATCGTAAACTCTTGGGTCATGTCTCAAGTGATTGTAAAAAGAGGAAGGGCAAGAAGAAAGAGGTTGACGAAAGCACAAGACAAGCAACCTACTCAGGTGTTGTCACATCAAAACCACCTCGTTTAGGGTGAAGTCTGTCGCTGTTGCACCAATCAAACCACTCGGCAAGGGTGTGGTATGTCCAGATGGTTTTACAATCGCAAAAAATACCGCTCATATCAGAAGGAAATGGCAGACTGGAGTAGTGGGGAACTCATTCCAGTTCGGCTTAGCAAGAGCAGCAGATTCGTGGGAGCTGTACTTCAAGAGGAGTCGAGATGATACTGGGAAAAAGGTGGATGTAGGAGAAGGAGGCGGGGAGACCTCCCGACATTGATGGATAGGATGGTTTTTTGGAATGTCAGGGATAAACAGATCGATAAACAAATAGGATGTAAATTTCTTTCCAAGAACATTATACGTGGTCTTGTTTGACTCTTCAAACTAAAGTCAAGGCTAAAAACTTAGGTGCCTTGTACTTGAGATCGCTTTAGTGGGTGGTCATTCACCTCAAATAGTATGCATCATCCCGTGATAGAATAGTTCTTGCTTGGAACCCTTCGAACTCCAAGTTAGTCCATACTTATGTTCAAGTCAATTACGTAATGTAAGATCGGGTGGCCTAAGCATGGAAAAGAGTTTCGATTATTCTTTCATTTATGCTCATAATTTGCATAATGATAGGAAAGTTTTATGGAGGATTTTTGTAGACTCGACTACCGGTATCAAAGGGCCCCGGATTTTAATGGGGGACTTTAACCGTGTCCCGAATAGAGAAGAGAGAATCGGAAGTGATGTGAGTGCTCAGCGAGATTCAGGAGTTTCAAAGAATGTGTGAATATTTCTGGCTCGTGGAGGTTGCTAAATTTTGTGGCAATTTCTATACTTGGAACAAAAAACAAGATGGAAATTATAGGGTTTTTTCTAAGCTTGGACAACGTGCTTGTGAAAGATTTATGGAGTACAAATTACCCTACTACCGAGGCGTGTTTTTAAAATGAGGTCACTTTGACCATCGCCTAGCCGGCCATCTCTATTTACCCGGAGATTGCAAGGCTTGGAAAGAAGCCTTTCAAGTTCTTCAAGATGTGGTAAACAAATCTCCTCGACATGGAGATTGTGACTCAAGCTTGGAGAGAGCCACAAACCGGGTACTAAGATGTATCAACAGTGTGTGTCTAAAAGACTAAAAGGGGATTTAAAGAAATTCAATATGGATGGTTTTCGGGAGATATTGCAACCAAGAAGCAAAAGCAAATCAAAAGCTTCGCCCTCCAATCTCGAAATGCATTTGAATCCTTCAATTGTCGAGTCAAGCGTACGGAGAAAGAGAAGCTCGCCTTAAGTACATGGAAGCTCATAAAGCATACATCACTTTCCTATCTCAAAAGGCAAAGTGTGAATGGTTGAAGGAAGGATGAGAATACAAACCATGTTTCACGGATCTATTAGGAAGAGACAGATCCAAAATACTATTTTTTCTATAAAAGATATGAATGATAATTGACAAATAGATCCTTCTCAGTGCCGAGGCTTTCCTGAGTATCACAATGGTTACTGTTCTAAAATAAATTCTAGAACTTCTGTCAAGCAAAGTTGTGATCAATAAAGGGCCTTTAGTAAATGATGACTTGTGTTTCTCGTCTTTCACCCGCTTTCACAAGGGAGGAAATCAAGGCTGCCATGTGGGATATCGATGGAAGGAAGGCCCCATGCCCCGATGGGTTTGGTAGTTTCTTTTATAAAGGTGCCTAGGAGATCATAGGGGAAGACATTTGCACCGCAATTATGGACTTCCTCAATTCGGTGGAAGCTTTTGAGAGAGATTAATACTACTAGTATTACTCTCATTCCCAAAGGTAAATGTCCCGAGAGTGTAAAAGAATTCGTGCCTATATCACGATGTAATGTTGTCTACAAATGCATCTCTAAAGTGTTGTGTGCTAGGACTTAGAGTTGTGTTACTGTAACTTATTGCTCGAACTGTGGGAGCTTTTGTTCACAGAGGTTTATAGCTCATAATATCATGGTATGCCAGATTTAGTTATAGGGCTAAGAAAGGAAGAATTCCTTAGCCGGATGTATCATTAAGCTTCATTTACAAAAAACTATGATACCGCAGAATGGGATTTTGTGGAAGAGATGCTCTTAGGGCTAAAGTTTCCAAGACATTTCACTAATCTCATCATGACCCGTGTAAGATCTCCTGCATTCTCTCTTGCTATAAATGGCACTTTACATGGCTTTTTTGAAGGGAAGAGAGGCTTCGAGACAGGAGATCCATTGTCTCCCCCTTCCGTTTGTCCTTTGTGTTGAATACCCACAAGGGTTATGAAGTTGGTTGGGGAAAAGGAAGGTTTCAAATTTCATCCTAAATGCGAGAGACACCGTGCCGACTCATTAATGTTTTGCCGATGACATAATATTATGTTAGCAAGGAGAATATCACCTGCTCACTGGTTAATGCAAGGTTTCAAGTTTTTTAAGACACTAAGGGGTCAGCAGGCTAGCCCCTCCAAAACTTCTCGTGTATTGTACCGGTATGAAGCTCTACCGGAAGTGCAAAGAATCCCTGGATATGACAGTTTTGTCCAAGGATCCTTCCTTTCGCATACTTGGGCACTCCCATATGCTCCAAGAAAATTTGGTTTTGGCGACCGTGACAAAATTGTGGAGAAAATATGTTCAAGAATTAAAATGTGGAGCTCTAGAAATATGTCATTTGCCGGAAGACTCACTCGATAAATTATGTGTTAATGATCGCAAACATACCGGGGCCCGGATTATGATCTTACCCAAAGGTGTGTTCAAGAAGATAAATAGTATATGCGAAGTTTTTCCCTGGAGTGCATGGCCGATTCAGATTGTCTCGGGGAAGGTGGCTTGGAAGGAAATTTGTAAGTCTAAAAAAGAGGGAGGGCTTGGTATTAATAATTTGCAAATGTGGAACATGGCTGCCATGGGAAATCATGTTTGGATGATAGCTACAAAAAAAAGAGAATTTGGGGGTTAAATGGATTCATTCCATTTATTTCAAGGACCAATTAGTGGGATTACTCAACAAAAAGTGGAGATAGTTGGCATTGGAGAGCTATTTGCAAGGTGAAAGAGACAAAAAGGGTACTGACCGAGGATCAATTGAAAACATGGCTCAAGACTCAATTAAACTCGCGTACGATGCTTAGTTCCGTTAACAGAGAAGTTTACTGGGCAAAGGTCAGTTGGGTGCGTAACTAAGATTACCCAAACACGAATTCATACTTTGGTCAATGTTTGGGAGAGATTGAATACAAAGGAAAGATTGCTGAAAATGGGTATCCCCCAATATGATAAGTGTTTGCTTGTGGTATGGAAAAGGAAAGCCATCAACACTTATTTTTCAATTGTGATTTCAAAGAAGAGATGTATTGAGAGAGTGTTTAACTGGCCGGGTATGGATAAGAAGCCAAAGACCATTTCGTAGATGTCGAGAGGTTCACACAAAGGTGAAAAGGAGTAAATTCGGAAGGGGTGTTCATTATACATCATAGATGTGTATAGTATACCATATATGGCATGAAAGGAATAATTCGCTCCGGAACTGGCCAAGGAGATGTATAGATCGAGGCACAAATAGTATAATACAACATGTATATAATAGAGTTCATAGCATTATTCCTAGAAGTATAAGTCATAGTGACCATAGCTTGTTTGTAAATCTCAAAGAGAGATAGGTGTCTTTGGTTGTTTCTAGCCCGGTTCGTTTATGTGTTACGCTTTGGTTGCAAAGCTTGAACTCTAGTCAGTTTCGTTTTTTGATGCAATAATATCTTAACTTGCCTATCCAAAAAAATGATAAGGTTTCTTATTTTTCATCCACCGGTCCGACTTTCACTTGTTAAAAAATACATATGATAAGGTTTCTTATTTGCTTAGGTCCCTTTCAATTATTATTTATTGGCAAAATTGGCCTCAACACCCGAACTATAGCTTGGGTACACCCAACACCACCAACTACGACTAGTAGCCTAAACATCACCAACTACGGGGTGGGGTGCAAACCGTACACCAACTACTGGGGGAAAGTGCGTTTGCACCATAAATCCCACCGTCATCGGCAACATTTTAGGCTTCCTCGATTGGTGGGGTGTAGTTTGTACCATAAAAACCCACCATCATCGACAACATTTTATCGGGCAACATTTTAGGCTTCCTACCTCATTTATGGTACGGAATGCACCCCACACCATAGTTGGTGGGGGTTTAGGCTACTAGTCGTAGTTGGTGGTGTTGGGTGCACCCGAGCTATAGTTCAGAGGTGTCGAGGCCAATTTTACCTTATTTATTTGATCCTTGTGTTGCTCGAGTGCTCTACTCTTACACCGATAAATATGTAAATAAATATTTCCTATGTTTCGAGCTCCTTTTTATTTTTTTTGCAATCTTTCGAGCTATATGCTCATTTTGTTTCCCTCTCGTTTAATTTGTCCCATCCAAGCAAGCCTACCTAATAATGCAAGGTGCGTGACTTACTTTCATTGGGTCAGGATTTGGATATTTTTATAGTGGATTTACGAAAAAAAAAAGCTACCTAAATGATTTAATGTGAGCCACGAATTCTTCCACATCAATGATAGGCATAGGATGACCGGATCACGTTGAAAATGGAATTTTCCTTATCTTTTGTATCTATATTTTACAGCAATTTATGGATAATATCCGAACTCATATTTATTAAATTGAATTTTTTTAATGTATTTGGTATATATGATTTAGGAACATATACAAGACAATACACGATATTATACAAGCTTGTAATATGCGATTATTTTTTCAAGGTATAAATAAAAAAAATACTAAACTTTATTATATACGAAATCGAACTTTATAATAGATGAAATTATACCTTATAACATACAAAATATTACTTTATACAAAAATGGGCACATATTTATGTAACTCCATTAACGTCTTCTTTAATATCGCCAAATCTCCATTAACGGCTAGGATGGTAATTTGAAGACAATTAGGGTTTCGACTTAATTTGAGGACAATTAGGGTTCATAAAGTTGACTTGCGAAGTTTTGTGCAAAGCATTCACACGGATAAATATCAAAATCCCGGTGCCATGGTCGAGTTTGTAGTTCGAATGGCCGACGTTGATGGTGTTTTAATCATTTGGAAAGGTTGAAGATAACCGCCATTCGCTTTTGTGCGTTGGACAATCCCATGCCCAATTTTGGTCATAATAACTAAATGGATAGTGATATTTTTTTTTGGCTATGACCATTGGTTTATACGGACATTGCCCAACATCGAATTCCTATTATATTTGTACTCACCTTCGAAAAATAGTTCTCTTGATAGGTTTGTGTAACTCGAATTATTTGGTCACCGGCATTAGACGTGGTGGACATGTCCAAATATTGATTAAACAAGATATCGATATTCAACAACAAAAATTATTCCTCAAGAACACATGGTATCCAATCATTCCATGACATAACAGAGAATACAAATCACAAAAAACTTAATATATTTAAACAAGAGCAAACTACTTAAAAGTATTTAGATCCAAAGCTATGACCATCGACGTAACCATCGACGTTCATGCTGATTTGCCAATGACCATAGCATTTTATGGAGACGTGCATAATATTTACGGACCTTGACAATAAATTATTATTGAAGGTAATGTCCTCATGTCATATTTTCCATATTCTAACAAATATCTTAAGAAAAGATTTTCATATTAATGCACCTACTGATTTTATTAACTAACATAAGAAGGTAAGTATGAAAATGAATTTCAAAGTTCTTAAATAATATATTTAGCATATTTGGAAAGAAAATATTTTTTTTTAGTTTTCAACTATTTATCTTCAAAATTTTAAATGAAAATCTCAAAAAATATATTTTACGCAATCTTTTGTACGTGGGTTAGTGGGTGGTTATGAACTAAGGTTTTATCTAGGGTTTGCCTTCTATCATCACACTTTTACCCACTTTACTTTCTCCATTAAGGCACCGTTGTATTCAATTTTTTTCCTCCTTTACTTCCAATCTCCTCATAAAAGTAATGGAGTAACCGAAAGTAAGTCCATACACTACACATTGCTTGAGATTGTCGATTTGCGATCGCACCAATGACGAAAAGACAAAGACATATACCTCGTGTTTAAGTAATCCATGGAGTTTCTTTATTTTTTTTCTTAATTTTGTGTTCAATATTATCTCGACTAACATATGGCGATCAATTGAGAGAACTTAATTACCATAGCCAAGTAATTAATAATAAGCATCGCCGCCGATTTAATTAGATATTCAATATAAATTATATTGATATACAATTGGAATATATCTTTCACGTATATAAATCCGAAACCTTTGCATTGTTCGTTCTTTATTTTGTTTGAGTAGAACTTAGGTGTGATTCTAGAAGCCATAAATGAAATACGCTCAAAAGTAACCAACATATCTATCTCATCATATTCCATCTATTTCAAAAACACATATTTGTTCAAAAATCAATCTCACACCATCTTCTATTTTATCTTTACGAGAACATTTACTTATCATCATCCTACCACACGTTCGAAAAACAAAAATCTTTTCATAAATAATCCACCCCTAATTACCGTCATCTTTTCCAATAAAGATAAAAACAAATTATTCGCTTTGAAAAACGAATTTCGAAAATTCTAAGTCCGGTCTAATCTAATGAACCCACTCAAACAACTCCAATCCAACTAGAACCAATTCCAATTCATTTGCATTCATCTTAGGCCCATGTGCATTAAAGTCCATTCGCATTCATGCCAATTTGAGTCCATGTATTCATATTAGGCCCACTAGATTTAGAGTCCATCTTAGATCCATATAAGTCTAGTTCATGTCGAAATCTAGGCCCATTTGCATCTGAAGACGTGTGAAGGGAATGAAACCCTAGCCCGCCGCCCAAGCAAATTTCGGAAATGAAAATCGAAACAAATGAAACCCCTAGCCCGCCGCCCACCGAAGATTTTACAAGTGTTGCCTGGAGGTCGCAGGAGTTCACAAAGGTTGCGGGAGGTCGAGGAGTTTGCAGGCGTCGCTAGGGTTTGAGAAGAGAGTGATTAGGGGAGATGCCTTTTGGGCGTCGACGAGGAGAGAAACGTTGGCGTGGCCCGGAGAAAGGCGTCTGCGATTGTGAGTGAGAGAGGTTAGAGAGAGGGAGGCGACCGGGGACAGGTTAGAGAGGAGCTAGAGGTGAGAATTCGAAAAGACAATGAGAAAGGTATTGTTAGTGCGTGTGGAGGAATAATTCACGTCGGTTAAGGGTAGAGGAACCGACATAAATCATGGAGTCAAAAATTTTGGGCCTTAATCATTTGCGTCGAATTAATGCTCGTCTCCAACCGATGCAATTCAATTTTTTGCAATTAGGAGGCATCATTTCTCGATTGTTATGGTTCCGGGGGTTTACACATACTCATAGTTGTTGTTATAATTGAAATTGAGTAAAGGAAAAAATAGAAATGAAGACTTTAGTGCCGGGTTTGAGTAATAACCGACGCAAATGGCGTTGCAAACTCACTCCCCGTGTATTTGCATCGGTTTCTTTGATATTCGACGCAAATTTTGGGACGCAAATTTGCATTTTTCTACTAGTGTTGCAATAGAAAAAGAAGGGAGGAAGTATAATATAATAATCCTTTGTAGCTAATTAAAACCAAACTCCATCTTTCAATCATCCAAAACTCTAATTATCGATTTTATCATCGTAAAATTATAATATTAAATATATATATATATATAGTGACATGGTAATGATGCTCCTTCACGGGCGAGGCTATTAAGGAGTCTAAGAGGTCCATGGCGTGCTAGCCCAACCATATGGGAAACAAATTGTGCAGCTTTTTCCTTTTTTTTTAATATAAAAACATTAGTAATAAGTAATATGATTTTCGCGTGTACATGGAACAAGAAAGCCGAGAGCACCGTGGTGGTTTTGGTTGTCATCCGAGTGTGCTTGCTTCTCGATGTGGACGGATAGGTCTTTGTATTTGGGTGATAGTTGACTTTCGATGATCCGTAGTATTAGCACTTTTGTTTTATTTTTATCTTTCTTTTTTTTTTGGCAATCTCCTATTCTCCTAATACAAGTTGCATTGTACTTTTTGGTTTTGTCTTCTTACCATACATACAACTTCGCCTTTAAACTTATTTTTTGGGTTTTGTCTTCTTACCATACATACAACTTCTTACCATAATAATAGTTTTATGCGACAAATTTAACACTTATTTAGCTAATAGATTGATTGAAATAAATAATAATATATCTTGATAAAAAAAAGTAACAATGGGTGAACTTACTATTTATTAGTTTAAATTGATATCCGAACTAATGTATCATCCAAACATTTTTTTATTATCAATCATTCATCTTGGTTTTCTTTCGAACGGCTCCGAACCTATGCGGGACAATTCCCGAATCTGCCACTACCAATAATATATAAGAGGCCCAAGTAAAAGAAAATTAAGAATTCTAGTAAATGGACCCTCACAATGTAATAATAATAAAAAAAAAGTATACTTGGCCCACCTCCTTAACCAAATCACGCCGCCCCGTGCTCCTTCCTATATGTGTAGCTCTATAAACTTTGAGCTACGATTATCTTTATTCCACCATTCTATAGCCGTAGAATAAGTGCAAAATCAAAACCGGAGCAAAATCAAAAGTTGGATCCTTAAAAAAAAAGAGTTCGTAACACTAGTGGAAAAAAGCTTTGCTACTAATCAAATGCTTTGGTTGACTAACCAACCCGAGCATTTGTGATAATTTTAGTAAAAAAAATTCACAAATGCTCGTGTTGATTAATCAACCGGATCATTTGATGTCAAATGCTCCGGTTGACTAATCAACAAGAGCATTGGTGAATAAATGCCCCTATTAGTCAACGAGCACTTGGATTGTTAAGCGCGAGTTTTTTTTTTTGGTGAAATTCCCCCCGCTAATTTAATCAAATGTTAGTCGACCCTATAGTTCAGTTTTAGTCCCTCCCTCTCTTATCAATTTTCCCTCTCCTAAGTCGCCCACTCTCTCACTCACTTTCAGCCGTCCTCCGTCGGCCCCTCCCTCCCAAGTCCTTCGCTTCTCCCCCACTCACCCGCCCTCCGTCGTCCACCGCTTCGTTCGGTCGACATATTAGGACTCAAGCCCTTCGTTTGGTCGACATATTAGGGCTCAAAGCCGACTTCGTTTGGTCGATAAATTGGGGCTCCGTCGTCGACTTTTGTTCGATTAAGGGCTCGTCGCCGTCGTCCTTCGCTTCCCTCCTAAGTCCTGTCAGTATTTACCGTTTGGTCGATATATTAGGGCTCAAGTCGCGACATCTCTCTACCTCATTTACTCCGCTTCGTCGCCAAATTTTGGGTAAGGCCTAAGGGACACCACTTGAAGATTGTACTTTAGTTCTCCTTTTCCAAATTCTTGAAATTATACATATTATTTTACTTTTAGTTTCGCAATTATGAAATATGGGTTTGTCAATTTCTAGCCCATAGATTCAATGCAATAATAAGTAATAGCATATGATGGTATGTTATTATTCATAGTGTACTAGCAATAAGATGAGCAAATATTGTTTTCAAAATCTAGGTTGCTTGGATGAACTAGGATTTTACATTGCTAGGTTTAAGATTGATATTACTTGTTGGCTTGTTGCTTTATTATGTTCATAACTTGTGAAATATGTTGCTAATTAGGTAAAATCGATAGATGGTAAACTAAAAATTTGATGCTAAGTTGTGATATTACTCCCTCCGTCGTTCTCTCTCTTTCCCTCATCAAACCGCTCTTTCTGTCCCTTTTCACTCCCGATCCGCTCCTTGGAATGCATGTCCAGGTAATTTCGTACAAACTTTATTGTTGTGATTTAGTTTTATTGCTTTGTATTTTTAGGTTCCTTTTTTTGGTTTCCTAGATTTGGGGATTTTTTAAGGTTTTCTTTGATTTCGTTTAGGGTTTTGCTTGGGTCAACGACTTTATCTCTTACCTCGATTCCCATCCAAGAAATTCGCAACAAGCCAATGTTGTTCCGTCTGCTGTTCCTGGGAGCATGCTAAAACACCGAAGTAATTGATCTGTTGCCGACGCTATTGGAGATGCGTTCAAATTGGAGTTTAATGATGAATGTAATGTGAGTTTTCAGTAGTACTTCTTTATTTGGCCTCAATGGATCTTTATATTTTCTTAATTTGAATTTGTTGGATCCTATAATAATATGAAGTTTTGGGGTTGTCTTTGCAATTGATTATTACTATTAAATTGAAGAACAAAAAAAATGATGATCCATGATTTTGAGTGGAAGATAACTTGATTGGGCGTACTAGGGAATTAAGTAGAGGTGAGGCCTTAACTGAGTGTCAATGGCAAAATCTCGAGGAGAAGTAGAGGTGAGATTTTTTTATCAAGATTT
Source organism: Beta corolliflora (assembly GCA_947648045.1). Lineage (NCBI taxonomy): Eukaryota > Viridiplantae > Streptophyta > Magnoliopsida > Caryophyllales > Amaranthaceae > Beta > Beta corolliflora. Next base: position 137,004 of record CANSZD010000372.1, on the reverse strand, counting down.
ATGCTCCAATCGTAGGTAAATTTTTCATCTTTTAAGTACATGCATCCGCTTGTGCTTTTCACACTTTACGGACTATAATTTTCTTGTTTCCTTAAGGTTCGAATATATACATATTAGGTGCGGATACAATACGTTATAAAAAAAACTTCGACAAACCGTGCTTTATAAGTATTTAGGGTCTTAGGGATACTTACAATGAAGGTATTGAACAATCTCCGTAGGTTGCCACCCGGGGTCTTATGGGTTCTAGAGTAATATTTAATAAAGGATTTTTTTGACTTTAACCACCTTATAAAATCACCATTTTTAAGATAACCACCTTATAAGTTAATTGTTTTAAATAACCACCTTATATGACGTAAATCCTTTTAAATACCTACCAATCAACAGATTTCGTCAAGGAAATCATCCTCAAAAAGGGTTTAAGAACGATTTCATCACCTCCACCTTTATTCACTAGAATGTATTTAAGGTTTAAACCCTTATTTAAGACCGATTTCTTGGACGAAATCGCCAATTGGTATGTATTTAAAAGGATTTAGGTCATATAAGGTGGTTATTTAAAACAATTAACTTATAAGGTGGTTATCTTAAAAATGGTGATTTTAAAAGGTGGTAAAAATCAAAAAATCCTTTAATAAATATGTTGCTTGGATGTTCCAAAAAACTAGTACATAGCGCCCGAGCGAGTGCCCGCTTAATTTGGTGGGCACAAGAAGTTTGGTGAGCATTAGTTTCCCCTGTTGATACCGTTGTCCGAAGTTAGCATCAAGCCCGGCAAAGAAATTCCCATTGAGTTTGCATTTTGAGGTATCGCACCCCTTGTGTCACTTCATTATGTTGGTTATTGTTTCTCCGTTTTCAATTTTAAGTATTTGAAAACCGAAAACATATGAAAATCACAAAAAAATAAATTAGTTATTGGTATGAGCTTTTCAAAATTATTAATTTCACTACTATAATTTCTAAAATCAAAAAACCCAAAAACAAGAAATTGACTATATTAAAATGACCCCGAATGGTTATGGATATATGATGAATATTTCATGTCATTTGGAGTTCGGTTCAACAACGATAACAATAACAATGATCCAATATTAATCTCGGAACATAATCAAGCATACTCGCTTTCAGTGGCTACTTGTTGATTTTTTTACCGCTTATTTCTCTCGTAAACCTTGTATGCTTCTGCAACACTATTTCGTTGAGGCGTACTGCCTTGGGTGTTCATTTTTGCCCCCTTGTTCAAAAAAATAATATACTTTGATATTTCTATGAGCACTTTGATGTTGTATTTTAATGACCCGCATCTTTAGTCCGATGCGATTTGAGCGTTGTTGTATGTTTACCTAATTCTTTTAGCGTTATGGTTTTTTCTTGCATTTTCCTAGGTTTCTTATTTCTATCTTTTAATTGTTGTATAGGTTTATCCGATACTTGATAAATGCATCCTTGCTTTGGAGAGCTTCAGGAAACGAGTAAGAAGGTGTGTGTCCTCCTTTATTTTCTTTGTTTGGATGTGGTCTTTAGTTGCTTGGTATGCGTCAAGGCTTCTTGAACTTGTGCTTGTGTTGAGTTAGTCCAAAGTTACGCTTCTACCCAAGTTTTGTTATTGATAGTAGCTTGATTTTTCTCTCTTTTGAGCGCCTCGACATGAAATTTTCGAACTCTTATATTACGGTAGAAGTCGAAAATCATATTGCCTTTTAGATGTGATAAACAAGTCAATTTGCACTTATCAAGAAAAAGGAGGATGTGCTTCGTGCTTTATCTCTTATTATGTATACCTTAATCCTAATTTCGCTAGTCAAGTATATACTCGTTGTTTTACTGGGAAAATGGTGATGTTGAAGGTATAGCCAACTAACGAATATTTATTGTTCACTCTCCTTTTTCCTCCTTTTTCCCTTCTAATTCCTTCGTTAAAACACACTATTAGCGTTTAGAGTACCAATTTACTCAAGACAAAATATTGTTTAAAGTATTCTTTTGTAAGATCTTTTGAACATATTCGAGTATGTTCTTGAACTGGTTTCTAGTTTATGCCCCGAAGTGGCTCATGATGTTTCCATGGACTCTAGTATTGGTTAGAAGTGTCCCAATTACATGAGCTTCCGAGATTGACTTTTAAATAGAGAATAGTAACATCTCAAAGAAATATGATATGTGCTTTTAGCATTTTGGTACTATTTATTACTTTATTTTCGAACCTTATCTAAGGATTGTTGATTTTTTATTGTAATTTTATGTCTAATAGGTTGGTCCCGATACGAAATGAAAGTCGTTTGCGAAGTGTTGGTGATAGGATAGCCTGCTTGCAATTTACTTGGAAAATTGGATGATTTTGTGAATTGCTATGCTTATGAAGATAAATTTAAGAAGTTTTACCATGTTTATATCCTGATGTGACCATTACTGATTTGCAATATACGAAATTTGAATGTAAATAATGATGGAGAGTTGGCTTAGGAATTCAAGCATAGTATGAACAACCCCCTTCCCAATAACTATATAAAAGGGAAAGCGAGAGAATGCACAAAGGACTGGTAGTTTAATATATATATATATTTGCATTCATCAAGTGTCCACTTATCGTTGTCATTCGATATTATATATTATCTATGTAATACAATATTCATGGATCAAGATTACAGGATGATAGATAGCTTGTCTTCGCTTTCCCCTTTAATTTTATTGTTTTTTTTTCCCTAGGCAAATGTGGATCAAGATTCAAGATAAAGTGGCGTGTGGGGGTGAAAATGGAAGTGTTTGGTAAGGCTTTCATATCTTTGTTGGAGTGTCAAACACGGGTACTTTCGCATAATTAGAAGAGTCACATTAACACAAACTAGTAGCATGTTTGGTTGACCTTTGCGATCGACTAAGAATAATAGTAATAGTTGCTTGCTTGATATGGCATTGCCGCATTATAGCCTATTCTTCTTCAAGATGCTCCTACAGATCCGGAGTTTACCGAATGTATTTTATATCATGTGACATGATAAGTGCCAGTCTTCACCCGATGGTCAAGATAATTATGTGTATGTTTTAGGTTGTTATTGGATCTCGTTTCGTCTCTTATTGTAGTTCCATTCCATGATATACATAGTTGCTTTTGCAAGTATAATTTTCTTCTCGCTTTAGTAATTGATGCTTATGTATAGAAGTTCAGCTCTTGAGAATAACTTGATGAAGGAAACATATTTTTTATATAGGGCTCTTACGAACGTCCAACACTCAGCACTCCGCAGCCATATGCTCGCACTAACACTCTTTGGCAAGCAGCCAAGAGCTCGTTGGCGGCACTAGCCTCACACGCAAAGAAGAACAACTCACTATCTTCCAATACGACATAATTAATGACGTACTCTAAATGCTTTAAAAGTTTGATGTAAAAAGGTTGGTTCAACCGGTAACCATACCCTCAACTACAACTTTTACATGCGTCTTATGTTGGTTTTGCAGTTTTTATTCTTTTATTTCCCCCCACTATTTTTATTTATTATAGCAAATTTAGTGCCGATTGATCTTTAGAGTTTCGTATATGGTATTAATCCTTGTTGCGCTCGCATTGGAATTGAGGATTGCATTGTTGGATGCATATAAGAATTTAGAGTTCGAGTCGTGAGCCGTAAATTCCTTTGATGTCCATTATGAGAATCGACTTGGTGGATTATTTTAGTATTATAAACGTGAGAACTATAAAATTGAATTTTCCTATCACTTGTCTTACTTTTTATGATGATCTCAAGTGAAGAGATCAAATCATAAAGTTAAACAATATATTGAAGGTGTGATACTTCATATTCTTTGTGTCTCATCTATGAAGACTTAAGTTATCTACATTTCCTCATAGGTTCTAGTTAAAATTTATCGCCTTGCTCTCTAAGCATGCTTTTTAAGACTTTATCCGTAAGCCTTTGGAATTTTTGGGCCTTATTAGTTATTTACTAGGATTGGCCTTAGGCGAGTTGATAGAGAGCCGAAGCGTGAGGACCGTACTTTGTTCCCGAGCCGCATAAAATCCCTCGGGACACTATCCACTCCTCTGGCCTTTTCATTCTATCTGATTTCTGCTTACACCTTTGCCAGCTGCTGCACATTCTTGACAAAATGGTGGTGGTTTGGTTTCCCTCTAATTGTTAGAGTCTATGATGTTGGTGTTTGGAGTATTCAGATTTGGGGAAGATGTTCTCTACAAGTTCGAGATATTGTCTAGAGTGTAATGTGTGTTAAAATAATATTTGCAAAAATTGTTATATAGGAGTTATAATTACTTTATGTATTTGTTGGTGGTCAATATCATTTAATGAGACATTTGTTGCATGTGTACTATGTTGAAACACAATAATTCTCCTGCTGCTTCTTGTTGTGTTGTCGTTGTACAACTTTAGCAAGCTGTACGTTTTTTTTAAAAGAAAATATTAGCAAATGCTCTCGGTTGTTAAGGGAAAACCGGAGCATTTGAGAACACAAATGCTCCGGTTTGCCCTTAAAAACCGGAGCATTTGTTGGTTAAAAGCTCCAGCTTTTCAAACAACCTGAGCATTTGTAAAATGCTCAAATGCTCGTATGACGTGCGCTACGAGTCAAATACGGAGCATTTGTGGCCTTTTTAATCTGGAGCATTTGAGCATTTTTCCACTAGTGGAAATAGGAGGGGAAAGGAGAAATAAGGAAGATGAGCTTTATCGTGATAGAGTCGAGCATAGTGTGCCCGATGCAGGGAGACTCCAAGACACAGTGTTTGGCTCTCATGTCTTGACTTGATGATCCCCTCGCCCTTTGCACACACCCGTATGTTATTCATTTACAGTCCACAAAAAAAGTTTTGATACGCAAATTATGAAGGAGTCTTTAAGTAGAGTTTTAGTGCCATTTTATCCTGTAGCGGGTAGATTGAAGGAGAATGAGGAAAATAGTCGATTGGAGATCGATTGCAATGCGAAGGGGTCTTATTTGCGGAGGTAGAAACAACGCACGTTCTTGCCGATTTTGGAGACTTTGAGCCGACTAACGATGGACGAATCTAGCTCATAACACCCTGGTGCACGTGCACCAGCAATAAAAAAAAAAAAAAAAAATCTATTCCAATTCACGCATCTTTCAACAATTCATTTTCATTTTCCCACTCTCTCAAACTCTCTTTCTCTCACATCTCACTTCATCTCGGACCTCGCTTCTCCCTTTCTCTCATACAACCTCGAATCCACCACCTTCACTCCTCCTCACCGCGGCGGCGCGCGCATCTTAAGACGGTCGTGAAATCGTGACTCGGAGTCTCCGACCTCCCTGCCGGTCGTTGTTGCCTGGTTGCTTCGTAATCGCCGACCCGGCCCCGCAACGTTTGGCTCGAAACTCCGTGGACGACGGTGGACGGACAACCTCCAAGAGTCGTGACTGCTGACTAGTACATCTTAATCAGCTTCAATTTTGTTGATTTCTTGTTTTACTTTACGGATTAGGTTTATCAATTTCATGAGAATTGGAAAATAAATTGCAATTTCACTTGTTAGGGGTGTTTATATATCGATTATATAATTTTGAATTGTTATAAATGTTAATTTTGTTGTTGTACTTTGATTCGGGGTGTTATTGGTGTTTGAAAATTGAAATGGACCTATCATGTGAAGTTTTCGGAGAGGCCATGAATGAGCCTTTGGTTTTATGTGTTTTATGTGCTGGTGGAATTAGTTGGAGATGGATAGGATTTCCCTCTAATGTGAAATTATTTGGTATATATGTATAATGCGTTGATATGAGATTAAATTTGAATATTTTAAGTGAATTTGATTGATATGTTTGACAAATTCATGGATTATCATGTATGGATGTGCGTATCCGAACCCGTACCCGTGCACTCTCGTGCAACCTAGTAGGTAGTGACCCACCATTCATAAATTCCCGGATCCGCCACGCCCACTAATGCACTTCGCAATTTGGTCTTGCACGTGTGCGACTACTCCGCGGTCTCTCGTCGTTCCCCTTACTATTGGTACGTATCACCCGCTTTAAGTGCGGTGGTGTGTGCATTGGGTACGCTACACATCACCATGTGGCCGATGGAATTGGACATTCATACTTCTTTAATTCTTGGCAAGACTTGCTAGGGGTCTTGAGCTCGAAGTTCAACCCTTCCATGACCGAGCTGTCTTCCTAGCTCCTCGTGACCCACATGTCGACTTCCAAGCATTTGGAGTATGCGTCACCTTCGCTATACAAGGGCTTTTCGGGTAATTTCGCACTTTCGTCTATCCCACTCTCCCTATCTCAAAAGATGTACATTAGTAGAAGTATTATATTATTGCTCGGTCATTATTTTTGTCATTCATGGATTGCTTCTTGGTTTCTATTTAATGGAGGATTTTCGGTAGGCAACTTTGTATTACTCATAAAATGGTACATTATTTTCACTATGAACATTGAAATAACTTGCTATTATTTTAAATTAAGGATATTTTTAAACTGCAAATTTCAAGGATTCTTACATAATTAATTATTACATGTTTGGGCTTAATTGATCGAAGCCCAATAAAGATCATAAAAAGCCTCTTAAAGCTTAAGACAGGGCAATGATGGGTCCCACCTAAAAAGTTGACCTAATCACAAGCATGTGGGGAATCCTAAAAGGATGAAATGATCATTCTTGGAAAAGGTAGCATACCCATTGCTACAGGCCCATCGAACAATGTTTCTGTCGGGGAAATCCCAACATATAAAAACCATCTGTCTCATCAATGAACAAGTATTCAATTCTCACCTAACAAACTGAGCATCTTCTCTCCAGACTTTATCTCTCCACCTCAATCTCGGGCGGCTTGAGCGTCGGAGGGCGATCCGGAAACACCGGGTAGTCTAACCTCGTTTTGCAGGATTCGGGTGTACGGACATCGGAGCTCAGGCGGACACTCTTGGGGCCCACATCAAATCTCACGACATATTACAATCCTTAATTTCTTGACGAAACTGATTGGCGCGTCGCCAGGGGAAGTTACAATCAAAGTCACACGCTCACGGGCGCGAGAACCTTTTGATGTAATTGGCACTCTCCTCCACCAGGGAGCGTGTGACTTTGATTGTAACTTCCCCACGTACGGCGCCAAACCGTTTATGTCAAGAAATTAAGGATTGTAATATGCCGTGAGATTTGATGTGGGCCCCAAGAGTGTTCGCCCCGAGCTCCGATGTCCGTACACCGAATCCTACAAAACGAGGTTAGACTACCCCTGGGTGTTTCCGGATCGCCCCTCCGACGCTCAAGTCGATGAGATTGAGGTAGAGAGATAAAGTCTAGAGAGAGATGCTCTAGTTTGTTAGGTGAGAATTGAATACCTGCTCATTGATGAGACAGCTTGGTTTTTATAGTGTTGGGGATTTCCCGCAGAAACATTGTTCGATGGGCCTTTTTGGTAGCAATGGGTATGCTACCTTTTCCCAGCAATGATCATTTCATCCTTTAGGGATTCCCCAAATGCTGGTGATTAGGTCAACTTTTAGGTGGGACCCACCAGTTGCCCCGTCTTAGGCTTCTAAGAGGCTTTTATGATCTTTATTGGCCGTCGATCAATTAAGCCCAAACAATTAGCCCCACGCCATGTAGGGGGTCACTGGAACCCGGAGGGGAGCCCGCCCGCCCGGCGAATAACAACTACCTCATTTCCGATTGGTTGGTGACCGACCCGAGTAGGCGGATGGAGTAGGACCATGGCGTCGACCGAGTTTACCCCGCCGAGGGGTTTACGCAGCCGACCCACCCCTTGCCAAGAGGGACGCCGACCGAGTCTCCTTCTTGTGGAGTAGATGCCGACCCCGTCACCTCTCGGGGAACGAGGAAGGGGGACGACCAGGTCATTCCCATTAAATGAGACAAGGACCGACCGGATCACTCCCTGGTAAAGGGAAGGTGCCGACCCTAGGTCATCTTCCTCGGGAGGGAGAGAGGTCGACCCAGGGTTGCTTCCCGGCGGAGGGAGAGTGCCGACCGGTCTCTTCCTGCGGTAAGGGGAGAGTGCTTGACCCGGCTCCTCTCCTCTTGAATAGGAGAATGCCGACCGGGTCACTCCCTGGTGAGGGGAGAGTTCCGACCCTGGCCATCTTCTTTGAAGGGTGGTGAGGCCGACCGGGCGCTCCCCGGTGGAGGAGAGTGCCGACCGGGTCCCTCCCCCGGTGAAGGGAGTGTGCCGACCTGGCCATCTCCCATGAAGGGGAGGGTGCCGACCGGGTCACTCCCCGGTGAAGGGAGAGTTCCGACCGGTCATCTTCTTTTGAAGGGGGTGAGTGCCGACCGGTCACTCCCCGGTGAAGGGAGTGTACCGACCTGGGCCATCCCCCATTGAAGGGGAGGCCGACCCGACCCTGGCCCTACCCCCCCTATGAGGGAGATGAGACCGACCGGGTCACTTCCTGGGTGACACGGTCTACCCCCGTATGAAGGATAACTGGCCGACCGGGTCACCTCGGGCTGATGCTTAGGCCGAGTGAGGGTAGGAAGTTCCCCTTTTGGCCGAGTGAGGTGTTGAGCCACTCGGGTGGGAGGCTAATGAGCCCCAAGTTGGTCCGAGTGGGTGCTAGCTGATACTTGGCCATTCTTTGACCAAGTATAGAAGCGACTCGCAAAAGGAGGGGTGCTCCCGTCGCCGAGTAAGATATAAGGCCACTTGGATGAGGGGCTAATGAGCTCCAAGTTGGTCCGAGTGGGTGCTAGCGATACTTGGCCATACTTGACCAAGTATAGGGCGACTCAGACAAGGAGGGATGCTCCCGTTGGCCGGGAGTAAGATAAAAGGCCACTCGGATGAGGGCTAATGAGCCCCAAGTTGATCCGAGTGGGTGCCGGGCCGATACGTGGCCATACTTGGCCCGAGTATAGAAGCGACTCAGCAAAGGAGGATGCTCCCGTTGGCCGAGTAAGATACAAGGCCACTCGGATGAGGGCTAATGAGCCCCAAATCGATCCGAGTGGGTGCCGGGCCGATACTGGGCCATACTTGACCGAGTATAGAAGCGACTCAGCGAAAGGAGGGCTCCTGTTGGCCGAGTAGGATGCTGAGCCACTCGGATGAGGGCCAATGAGCCCCAAGTTAGTCCGAGTGGGTGCTAGCTGATACTTGGCCATACTTGACCAAGTATAGAAGCGTCTCGAGCAACGGAAGGGAGCTCTCGTTGGCCAGAGTAGGGTACAAGGCCACTCCTGGATGAGGGGCTAATGAGCCCCAAGTTAGTCCGAGTGGGTTTTGCATTTCGGATGATGGAGCCGCGCCCATTTTGCCCGATCGGGTATGTCCGCCCGAAATGCCACATGGCCGCTCTGATACTTGGGATATTGGGACCCTGGTTATAGGCCGAGCTGGAAGGGCGTCCTAAGAACCATTGACGCTTCAACTTCCTCGGGTTTGGATCATTTTTTTACTCGATTCAATTGGACTCTTCAAGGTATGGACTGAGTAGGTCCAGCTGGGCCTTTGCTGGAAGCCCATTAGAGCGACGCGGGGTTTGTGTTGCACATCCCCCAAGGCACTCCCATATATACGCGAGAGAGAGAGATTTTCAGAATTATTTGTTCATTTCCTCATTCTCTCTCTCTCAAAAATATTCAAATTCTCTCCAACTTTCCAAAGTTCTTCCTCCAAACTTCTTCGTCCGACCAGTGCACGCTCTTTGTTTTTTTCTTAAGTTTTCTTTTTCTTTCTTTTCCCTTGAATAATCTCGGCCAACTCCCTTATCTATAAATAATGGGAGATTCGTCCGAGTCGTCGACACCTCCAACCTCACCTCCCTATAAGCAATATGAGCGCCCTCAGCCAGTCGAGGATGACGAAGAAGTCATCATTGATGAAAAACACGGTCGGACTTTGAGAGTAGGCAAGGCCGTGGACCCTCAAACAAGAAAGGAGATCATCCAAGTGTTAACAGAGTACGGGGACGTCTTCGCCTACGAGGCCACCGAAATGCCCGGGCTTCGATCCGAAAGTAATGTGCCACGAGCTAAACATCAAAGAGGGGTTCAAGCCTGGCCAAGCAAAACCGAGACATCAAGGCCCCGAAAGAAACGCCGCGAGCGGCAATCAAGTCAAGAAATTGCTCGAGCGGGGTTCATTGAAGAATGGCAAGAATCGGAATGGCTGGCCAACGTTGTCCTGGTCAAAAAGTCGAGTGGGGCATGGAGAATGTGCGTGGATTTTACTGACCTGAACAAGGACTGTCCAAAAGATAACCACCCTCTGCCCAAAATCGACAAATTTGGTTGACTCGACTAGAGCCATGCTCTCCTAAGTTTCATGGACGCAAACGCGGTATCACCAAATCCCGATGGTAGAACATGATCGGGTTCATACCGCCTTCGTCACCAATCGGGGGTGTATTGCTACAAGATGATGCCCTTTGGGCTCAAGAATGCCGGAGCTACATATCAGCGCACAGTCAACAAAATATTCAGCGTTCAACCGGGTAGGAACATCGAGGTATACGTCGACGACATGATCGTAAAAGCAAGATTCAGGGTGATCACCCCCTCGATTTGAAAAGAGACCTCCGGCACGGCGAGGCGATTCCGTATGATGTTGAACCCCAAAAAGTGCGTCTTCGGGGGTAAAGGGAGGGAAGTGCCTCGGATTTCTAGTGGATGAAAGGGGAATCGAAGCAAATCCCGATAAAATCAAAGTCAGAATGGAGATGAAGTCCCCTCGGAATGTAAGAGAAGTGCAACGCCTAACCGGCTGTTTGGCCGCTCTCGGCCGCTTCTTATCCCTGGGCGCAGATAAGAGCTTATACTTCTTTAAAACTCCGAAAAGAAAAGAATTCACTTGGGATGACGTGGCCGAACAGGCTTTCACCTCCCTCAAAACGCATCCATCAACACTCCCCGAGTTAATCTCTTCCTTGTCGGAGAAACACTTTGTTCGTTTACGTTACCAATACGCGCTCGGCGCCGTTCGATAGGCGGAAGAGAGGAAAAACAAGACCTGGCCGCTCTACTTCATAAGTCACGCTTCCGAGGAGCCGAAGCCAAATACGCCGAGGTCGAAAAATGGTTTTCGCCTTGGTAATGGCCAATCGGAAACTCAAGCCCTATTTCCAGTGCCCATCCAATCAAGGTTCTCACAGTCGGTCCGCTCGAAAGCTCCTCGAAAGCGGGAATCATTCTAGTCGGATGGCCTGACGACCGATCGGGCGACGCCCAGCGAGACTTCGGGTTGAAATATGAGCCCGGGGAGGGCGATCAAAGCCCGAAGCTTTGGCCGACTTCATAACCGAATGTACGTCCGGGCCCCGACCAAACCAAGAAGATAGTTGGGAGTTGCAAGTAGATGGCTCGTCCACCAAAACAGGGTGTGGAGGTGAGCTGGGTTATCAAGTCCCCTTGGGGGATAAGATGGAATACGCTATCAAATTCGAGTTCTTGGGCTCTAACAACGAAGGGAATACGAGGCCCCGATCCTCGGACTAGAGTTGTGCATCCCTAGCCGGGGCCACCGCGATCTATGCTAAATCCGACTCACGGTGATAGTTGGGTCGGGTATCGGCGAGTACGAGGCTAAGGAAGAAAACATGAGAATGTATTTGGCGAAGGCCCAGGGCATCATCAAATTGTCTCTCGGTTCAAAATCACTCACATACCCGGATCGAAAAATCAACGGGCGATGCCTTGGCTCGGATGGCCGGTTCGGCGAAGGGTCGGCGCCTCGAACAATCATGTGGGAAGTCCTCCGGCAACCCGGCATCAATGTCCAAGGAACATTTCATGTTGAATCGGACATCTACTTGGATGGAAGAAGTAGTCGGATATTTAAGGGATGGGAAGCTGCAGAAAGATCACAAAGATGCCGAGCTGTCAAGCTAAATCCAGAGATGGTTCCTATGGCATGATAATCGCCCTTACAAAAGTCTTTCACCTACCCCTTGCTCAAATGCGTCACCCCCGAGGATGGAAATTACATCCTCATGGAAATTCACCAAGGGGCCCGTGGAAGCCATCAAGGGGAAGAACAATAGCGGGAAAAGCTCTCGAGTCGGATATTACGGCCCACTTTGAAATCGAATGCTCACGAAGCCGGTTCAAAGGTGCCCATCCCGTCGAGATCCACTCGGACATCCCCGGGGCACCAACCACCCCTTGACAACAATTGCAGCTTCATTACGCCATTCGATAAATGGGGTATGGACTTACTCGGACCATTTCCCCGACCTCGGGTCAAAGAAGGTTCCTCATAGGCCGCTATCGACTACTTCACTAAGTGGGACGAGGCCGAGCCACTCTCTTCCATAACGTATAAAGCGGGTTCAAGCATTCATTTGGAGGAACATTATCACCGGGTTCGGGGTTCCTAGGGTACTAATTTCCGACAATGGGCGCCAATTCAACAAATGGTCCTACTCGGGAATATTGTGCCTGTTTCGGAATATGCACCAAGTTCTCCGTGGTCTCTAGGCCCCAAACGAATGGGCAAGCCGAGCTCGGCTAACAAGATAGTTCTCAAAGGAATCAAGAAGTCCTTGGAGGCTGCCAAAGTAGCATGGGTCGACGACCTGCCCGGGGGTCCTCCGGTCGGACGGAACTACGCCGAGGAAGCAACGGGGCACTCGCCGTTCGCCTGGGTATATGGGAGTGAAGCGGCCTACCAAAGGGAGGTCGGCATCCCCTCTCCTCGAATGACCTTCTATGAATTCGAGAAGAACGAGGAAGAAAAAATCGATCGGCCCTAGACTTGCTTGCCCGAGACAAGGGGCAATGCGCCGCTAAGATCCATTCAAGATAAACAAAGAGTCACTCGGATGTTTAACCGCCGAGTGAGGCTCCGCCAATCCAACTCGGCGATGGGTCATTCGAAAAGTTGAGGCCACTCGGGCTCTCACGCCCGAAGGGAAAACTAGGACCCTAGCGGGACGGTCCGGTACAAAGTAACGGAAATTATCAAGCCCAAGCACATTCCGACTAGAGTCCGCCGAGGGCATCCCCTTGGCCCCACCCCGAACGCTGCATAACCTTAAAAAATACTACGTGTAAAGTTTGTTAATTGCAATAGGGGCATATTGTAATAGCTTAATCATAGCCGGTCGGCATTTTTATTAAACAAACAAGTTAGTCGGAATCAATTTAGACTTAACCAGACGAAACAGTTGGCATTTTCCCCAGAAATTATAGTTGATCGGCATTTTGATTAACAAACAAAGTCAGTCGGAATTAATAAAGTTAGTCGGGCGACATTGCAATCAACAAACAAGAACATTGGAGACAAAATGACAAATTTCATTAAAGAGAATCGGGCACTACAAATAGAAGAGTCATTACAAAAGCAAGAGAGGTAAAATGTCAATGTCCTAAGAGCTAGGGGGAGGGAGATCATTCGCGCCCTCGGTTTCAACTTCGGTGTTATCTCCGACCAATTCCCCTTTCCGACCAGCATCGGCGCCCTCGTCGGCCATATCATCATCACCATCGTCGTCGCCGTCGATGACATCGACATTCACTCGGCCCTCATCTCCGTCATCATCCTCCTCATCAGCTTCAGACCCCTCAGCCTTCAGCTTAGCCAAGATCTCGGCGTTATCAGCGTCGATCGACATCTGATAACCCGATCAAACGTCGGCCCAGACCAGATTTGGGTGTGACTCGACCAGGACCTTCTTCAGCCGATCGAGGGCCTCGTCTTCCTCCATCTTGTGAGCTGCGCTGCCGACCTCGTTAGCATAGGCCTCGGCAGCATCGGTCCTCATCGCTGCAATGTTTAGTTTATCGGTCATGGCAGGGTCAACCTCTTCTATATACGCTCGGGCAGGTTCTGCAAAACAAAGGAGGGGAGTTCGTCAAAACAGAAGAGTTAAAGCAAAAATTATCATACCGACTACCCCAAGCCACCTCCTCGGCAAATTACCCTTCGAGAAGGTCGAGCTCAGACCCATAGCCGAGAGGAAGTGCTCGTCCGGAAGAGCTTGGAGTCGGGCAGCCATTGGCCAGGCACGAATACCTCGCCACCGTCGACAATCCTCGACTCGGTTCTGCATATAGCAGGCCACCGCTCCCTCCTCATCGTCCAACTCCCCACTCCGGTAGTTGAAAGCGAGGATGGGCTCCTCCCAGGGCGGGACTAGGGGAATCCCCAATCCCCACCGAAATAAACGAAGGTGAATTCCCGACTGAACCCCTTCCGAGAAGTAGGAAGATTAAGGACCGTTCGGTAACCGGTCGAATTTGAAAGCTCCACCGGCCCGGGCCCATTTGTAGCGGCCATAACCTCGACCAACTTGTAGAGGTGCCTCCATAGCTTGAGGGTCGGTCGGACACTCATCAAGTTGCAGAGCACCTAAAAGGCATTGATTCCGCCCCAGGAGTTTGGAGAAACTTGGCATATTACCAAATTATACGCGTTTAATAACTCTTTGACGAAGTTGGTCAGCGGAAACCGAAGCTCCATCTCCATCGACTTGTAATAAACGGCAACGCACCCAGGTGGTGGAGACAGAACTGTATGGTGTGCCTCTGGTCGGACAAGATAGTATGGGTCTTTGATTTGAAATCTTGTCGTTGTCCCCACGAGGTCCTCGGTCGGGGATTTAAATATAGAAATTGGATCAAGTGTTTAAATAATTACTTCATTTTTATTTCTAATTTTTAATAATTCTTATTACCATATAAATACAAATATTTATGACATAGGATATATTTTTTAGAGACCAAAAACAATTGTAATAACACTCACTTAATATCCTTTACTATGTACCTAATCCACTAACTTTACTATACATGGAAAATTTTATTAAAATGACAATTTCTCCGGTTAATAATTAGTCCACTTCCTATTTATAATCAATATAATACTACTATAATCAATATATGAAAGTAAATGAAGTTCTATATCAACTTTTACAATAAAATACACACCTATAGACCTTATAACAAAGCCTCTTAAAACTATGTTTCTTTTTAGAATGCTTATTTGGATAACTTGTAATTTTTAGCATCATGTGTGATATTCCTATGTTCATTTTTATTTGAATAAAGTTTTAATGTAGTGAATGATGTTGAACTCGGGAATTTGTTAGTAATACGGTGTTTATTGAGATGTGTAGAATTGAGTATCATTCCAACCTATAAATACCCTTATATCTTGTTTTGTAACATAGTGACACTTATTTTCATAATTAAAGTCACCCTTTCTTACATTAATTTACCATAATAAAATTAAAACCTTTATAACATATATAGTAACTCTTTATTTTCTCATATAGTCATCCTTTACAACCTAGTTGCTCATCTTTTATGTCCACTGTTTTTTAACATAGTAACAATTTTTTCATAAATCACATGTATTACCATTTGGTCCATATAAATTTAGTGTGCACGGCCATATAAGTATTTTTTGGTATAGTGGTCAATAACTTAGACTAAATCCACGGGATTATGCTTTGCTATCCATTGGATTTAGTTGGTTATATATATTTTTTATATATATGCTTCATCGTTTTTTTAGGAATGCTATTTTTTTTTGAGGTACAATACAAAGCACTTAGGGCACCCTTCTCTCAAGGGAGACACCTAACAAATCAAAAATAACAAAACTATTCTCTAAGTTCGTGTTTGAACCTACGGTTCCATCCATAGAAGCAACAACAATAGAGTGATATTTTTTTTGATTGATAATCCGATGTCCTATTTGCTTCTCCATTGACATGGCTAATAGAGGCAACATTAAAATGGTGAAGAATGAAACGAATATCATCTATAAGAGTCTAAATATACCATATGCATGAGTCGGACCCTTGGAGAATACGAATTACGTACCACTTGGTTATTTCCTTTAATATAGATGTCTCGAATACTTTGAATTGCTAGTATAAGGCCATTTTTTAGTTGCCAAGATTTGGCCATGAGGGGGATGTGTGGCATAATCAACATGTTTGCGCTTCAACAATGCGGCCAAAATCGATTATCTCGAAAAATAGCTTCGGCTGCAGCACATGATTGACTAACATAGCAGTCAAAGTTTAACTTATACTCCCTCCGCTTTTTTTTGCTTGCTACATTGTTGTTGTTATAATGGATGTGAAAAAGAACAAATAATCGAATGCAAAACAAAGAAAAAAAAGCACACAGATTTAACGTGGTTCACCAACGGAGTGTTGGCTATGTCCACGGGCAAATAGAAATTTTATTCTGATTTACACTATAAATTTCGAAGCAAACTCCAATTTCGACGCGTTAAACATATTACAGCAAAGAAACCCACAAAATATCAAGATTCGCATAAGATTTAGATGAATTTCAACCAAGAAAACTCAAACCCTAACTGGCTATAACAATTAGCATAATTTTGTTCGTTTAATAATTCAAACCAACAAGCGTAAGTCAAACTGAAAATTTCAAGCTTAATTGAATCATAAACCGAATATAAAATTACATAATACTTCCTCCGTTTCAAAATAAGTGAAATACTTATCTCAAAAAGCTCTCACATAAATGAGAGAAGTGTTTCACTTATTTTGGAACGGAGGAAGTATATAAAACTGTAATCTAAAAAGTAGACAAATATTCACATAAAAAAAATAGAGGAAAGTGGGAAATACATAACTTAAAGCGTCGTTCTCGTTCTTGAATCTTGACGTATCGTCTTGTCAAACCTTCATCTTCACCACCTAAAAAACCAAAGTTTGGCAATTAGAACACTAAATCGACGAAAACAGAGAGAATTTCGATTTGCTGCTGAGTTATGGCTTGAGCATCTGCAGATGGATTCGTTCGGAGTGAGAGGAGAAGTGAAGAGGCGTGAGAGGAGAAATTATTAAGGTTTGAAGGGGGGGAGGGTAAAAAAACAGGGGTTTTTATAATAGAGTTTAGTTTGGGTTTTTAGGGTGTTTCCATCCGTTGGATGAAAAGATTGAAGAGTTGAGATTTGCTCTTAAGAATACAAGGGTTAATTTTTTTTTTCAAAAGAGTAAATGATAGATGAAGGGCTAAGATTTTGTGTTTGTCTAATGAAGAACTGAGATTTGCTCATTCAAGGAGGGATCCATGACTAACTCTATTTGACCAATGAGCATTGAGTTAGACCAAGTACATGGATTGCTATTTTGATTAATGGTTGGATTTTGTCCATTTTGATATTCTCACAAATCAATAGCCTTAATTTTTTCATTTTGATTAATTTGATACTATTTTCATTTGCGAATTCTAAGTTAATCATTTTAGTATTATTGGTTTAGGTAACTTTGAAAATTAGTATTATTGTTAGAAACTAATATGAATTAGATACTTTAAAATTCAACTAGTTTTTAGTTTTATTAATTTTAATGAACTTATAATGATTATAAGACAGGGGATCTCGAGATCATTTGGTACCATAGATTGGTTTAGTTTGAATAATTGCATTTTAGGTCATGTCCTAAACCAAAATATAGGTCTACTATTGTTATAATATTTTATCACTATTGACTCCAATTACATTATATTAAGTCATGATTACGATATTCGTGCAAGAGATTGTTTATGCTCTAATGAATCATTACTCATGTCCTTAAAGTAACCCATATGGTATTAGGGTGAGAGATTGGTTTCTTCATAAGTTAGTATGAGTGTTAAATGTCTACAACAAATATAACTAATGATTATAAGACGGGGTTCTATCGGGATCATAAGATGCCAAAGATTGGTTTAGTTTTTGAATAAATGCATATTAGGTCATGTCATAAGCCTAGATTATAGTCTTACTATAATCAATATATTATATCACTATTGACTCCGGTTATATTATAGTAAGTCATGAATACGATATTCATGTGGGAGATTGTTACGATCTAATGAATGATTGATCATGTCCTAAAGTAACTCATATGGTATTGGAGTGATCGATTGGTTTATTCACGAGTTAGGATGATTGTTCATTTTCTACAACAAAATTAACTAATGATTATAAGACAGGGTGTCTCTCGGTATCATATGGTGTCAAAGATTGGTTTAGTTTTCGAATAATCGCATATTAGGTCATGTCCTAAGCCTAAAAAGTTGGGTCGTGTCTTAAAAATAAACCAACGGAATGGCTATAGATGCACAGGAGACACCAATGGTGATTCTATGACATTATTTCATTCAAAGTAGTGGTTAGAGGTTTCATCCAACCCAATATGGTCATGATATAGAGCATGAAGCATGGGGGGTTTTGTAAATCATTCATCCCGATAGTTCTCTCCCAAATTACTCAATCAACAATACTAGCTAGATAATTCGTGTCATACACTAACATCATCCATCTTACCTTACCCTATGTTGAGCTACTATATGTTCGAAGGGTTTAATCCTTACTAAGCCGGAAGAGGGTCTTAATAGTCATGTTCTACCTAGTTTTCTCCCAAATTGTCCCATACCGAGCAACAATGTTCATGAAAAGAAAGTCGTTAAATATAGTCCTACTATTATTATAATATTTTTTTCATTATAACTCCAATTATATTATAGTAAGTCATGATTACGGTTTTGGTGCGAGATATTGGTATGTTCTAATGAAACATAGTTCATATCCTTAAAGTAACCTGCATGGCATTGGAGTGAGAGATTGATCTCTTCATGAGTTAGATGACCATTCAATGGCTAGAACAAACTTAACTCATGATATTAAGATAGGGGTCTCCCGGTATCATTTAGTGTCAGATTTTCGTTTAAATTATGAATAATCGTATCTTAGGGCATCTCCTAAGCCTAAAATATAGTCCTTCTATTATTATAATATTTTGTCATTATTAACTCCAATCATATTATTATAGTATGTCATAATTACGGTATTGGTGCAAGAGATTGTTATCTTCTATTGAAACTTAGCTCGTGTCATTAAAGTAACTCATATGGTATTGGTGTTAGAGATTGGTTTATTCATGAGATAGGATGATTATTAATAGGTACAACAAAATTAACTCATGATAATAAGACAGGGTTGTCTCGAGATCATTTGGTGTCAGAGATTAATTGTGTTTTCAAGTGATCGTATCTTAAGTCATGTCATATGCCTAAAATGTAGTCCTATTATCATAATATTTTTATCATTATTGACTCCAATTATATTATATTAATTCATGATTACAATATTCGTGCAAGAGATTATTATGCTCTAATGAATCGTTAATCATGTCCTTAAAGTAACCCATATGGTAATGGAGTGAGAGATCGGGTTTATTCATGAGTTAGGATGATTGTTCATTGTGTACAACAAAATTAACTAATGTCTCTCGGTATCATATGGTGTCAAAGATTGGTTTAGTTTTTGAATAATCGCATCTTAGGTCATGTCCTAAGCCTAAAATGTAGTCCTACTATTATTATAACATATTATTATTACACCAGCCCCATAGCCCGACCCCCAACAAACCCCACCATGGCAGCCCCCCACCCCACCCCCCCACCCAAAACCTCCCTTCGACACAAAAAAAACGATCAAATTGCAATAATATATGACAAGTTTTTGAACGTAATAATTAACTTTAAATATTTATATTTAATAATGTAAAAAGTGTACATAGAATTGATACAAACTAGTAGATGTAGCTAATTATATCACGAATTCCACCAAAATGTATCATAAGCAATCATCACAAAGGTGGGACGCCAACTTATCCCGAACTTCATGTAATTCGTCTGTGGTGAAAGCCCTCAAACTTGGTGTGTTATTCATATAAACCTTGCAAAACAACCAAGGAATAAACACATAATATAAGAATTCAATCATTTACCGTAGTTAGTAGTTCTAAAAATGACATATACCTTCCCGAAATTCAATCAAAAACAAATGCAAGCCTAAAACTCTACACAATAGTTATATTATACCTCATATTATCATATTCAAAAAGAAAATGGAGTTAAATGACTCGAGAAACAGGAATTGGACGCGAAAAGGCAAAAATAGGCCTAAAATCACATTTATGTTCCCGATATACAACCAACAACAAATGCAAGCCTAAGAATCTACACAATAGTTATATTATACCTCATATTATCATGTTCAAAATGAAATTGGGGTTAAATGATGCGATAAGTACAAATTGGACGCGAAAAGGCAAAAATAGGCCTAAAATGCCCTATTCGTTCCCAAAATTCAACCTACAACAATTGCAAGCCTAAAAATCTACACAATAGTTACATTATGCCTCATATTATCATGTTCAAAATGAATTTGGGGTTAAATGACTCGATAAATACGATTTGGAAGCGTAAAAGGCAAAAATAGGCCTAAAAATGACATTTTCGTTCCCAAAAATATGCATGTGCTACTTTGGTTTCTAAACCAATTAATACCTATTACCAATCGATCTAATCTAAACTAACATATACTAATAAGTTACATACCTTTTGAAGATCATCGACATTAGTGCAATGGTTGACGATATCGAACATGTACCTCAGCACGTAATAGCCACATGCAAGTCCATCATCTTGTTGCAGACACTAAATGTTCACCAAAGGATGCATCCAACGACATTCATGTTAGATGTGTAGTATGTGGCTAAATGTGTTTCTATATAAGGACAAATAAATTAGTCATGTTACCTCGACTGATATCCAAACAGGAGCTTTTGGTGCTCGAAGTCCTGTTGCACTAATATGCTTCATCACACTACATCAATACATTATTATAAGATTAGATGTACTAACTATTTATATATATAAAGATGATGAATAATGTGTAATATTAATAAGTGCGCATATATTGAGTTTCGATTAGGCTACCTATTTAACAATGATTTGATTAGTAAGGACCGTGGTGGTTGTCGACGCAAAGAATCAAAGTGGTAGACTTCGTTACGTGACAAACATATCGCAAGCAGTGTCCAATGAGCCCTACAACAAGAAAATATAGTTATTATTAATCGTAGAACAATTAATAGGTCAATTTAATTATCGAATAATAAAAGTAAAACGAGTTTAACAAGCATACTTTTCAATATAAGGAACAAGAATGATCTGATGATATCCAAAACGAGATGATGCTTTGAAACTCATATCGAGATACTCTTTCACTTCGGCTTTATTTTGTAAGCAATTGTCATCTCGTATTATGTTTGGACATAACCAACCAAACATTGACTCATCACTAGATGTTGCAATCAATTCATTGTATAATAACTGAGAAATCATATTGACTAAAAGAAAACTTACTTATTATGGAAGTTGAATTGAAAACTACTTAAGGCATATGTATATGTATATTTAATTTATATACTTATGTATTACCTCATGAATGTTTGTATCATGGAAACATTCAACTCTACCCCACATAAGAATTCTTTAATATTGACCTTAGAAATGAATGTCGATGACTCCTCAAAGTAGTGGAATTGTTGCTCCCCCAAAGGAACCTCAATTGTACTATGATCGGGTAAATCGCTAGCGCACTCATGTAACCAATAGCATGGAATACTAAGGCCTCACACCACCTCGGCTCGATAATAAGTGGATTCTTTGTCATAGAAACATTTCCCTTCAACTGGTTTCGTTCACCTTCATCACGTAAACTTGCCTTCTTATCGAGTGAACATGCCTTCTTTGCCTTCCCCGTCATGTGAGCCGGCCTTTCCCCAAACCTAGTAATTAGTTAAAAGTAAATATATTACTAACTATCATAGGAAATAGAAACGAAAACATGCATATATATATGTATGTTAATCATTGTACCTCATCTGAAAACCGCACCAATGTAAGCGGCCATAGAACATAACTGCCAAGGGCATCATTCAAGAATCGTAGACCAACTTCGGCTTCGACATGAAAGAGGTAATTCTTCGAAACCGCACACAATTTCATTGAGGGTGACCACATAGTGATTATCATCCACTAACCGGTTATGCAATTATACTCGGTCATTAGGGGGTCGTGCATGGCCATAAGCTACCGTAATGAAACTATCATAACCATCTCCTCGAGCTAATAGTTCACATGGTGTCTCCTCCTTTAAAAAAAATTCCATTTATAGTTAGTCTATGAAACAACATTATTATATTAAGAATTTCATGCATTTAAGAACAATAGTTGTGTAACAAAGCAAAGGGATTAAGTGATTACCTTCAATTCGGGTACTACAGGTGGATCAGGTAAAGGTATCATCTGATCAATAGATGTTGGTGGATCACCGGTCGGCTAGGTGTAATATCACTACCCTTCTTGAACGCAAAGAAAAGTCGGTAAACCCATTTGCTCCAAAATGGCGTTGAAGTTATGTGTCATCTCCTCTCTGAGCTCCTCCCGAATTGCATCTTTCATAGCCTCCACATCTACTGACGCTGCCGAATTCACACTACTTGCACTCGATTTGATCGTTGTAGTGTATTGATCACCATATACCTTTCTCAAACCGAGGCGGACACCTCCTACGCCCTCACGCGTCCACCGTGGTCCTTTCCTAAAGTTTCGTGCAATGCATCAATGTGTCCTTTAGGAGTGAACTCACCCGCTGCCTCTTTTTCCTTCAAGCCAATCTACATAAGGATAAGAGAGAAATGCTCGTGAGCGCACAACTTATATTATATATACCTTATATAACCATATAATCTGTACTTACAATGGCGTTGGCTATCTGTTGTGTTCCGGGATCAGGCAAGACTCTTTTTCCCTTTGCATCAACCCCATGCATCGAACACCACCAATCGAGGACTCTATCTGGTTACCGAGGCTGTGCAACTATCGTCGTTGAGCAAGTCCCCGTTGCCGTTGTCGACCCTATTGTGGGGTAATGGCTGAACATCCACTTCTCTCTCGCCTCATTGTACGAATGAGCACCCAAATGATGATAATACTTCCTAGCTTTTGCACTCGCGCTACTTTTCTCACGACTTGCCTAAAACACACAATTATAAACAAAGGTTAAATCTTCATAAAATATTCTTGCAATAGCTTGTGGGGTTGTTTTTTTGGCAATAAATGATTCCCACTCTTCAGGTTTGATAGTTTTCCATATCTGAAATGGTAATTTGGATGGTCCAGATGATGTTTCCGGTGAAGCCTCAGGACCGCCTTGTGTTTCTCCGCCGTAGATGTTCTTCTTCATTGTACCTACTACTTTCCTCCGCTTAGTGATCCACCCAGACACTAACTTAGCCTTGAAATCTCTGAATCTCTGGGCAACCGCGGATAGAAATACATTCTTCTTGGCTTCATCATCTTCGATATTGAATTGATTATACAAAAAACGCAGTTCACAAATTAGTTTTCTCAAATGTTGTAATTTATATGCTATAAGTAATATTACACATATATTTAACTAAAGAATTAAGAAACTAAACGTTATTGTACGTGAAGCTTACCATAGTATTTTCCCATAGACACCGCTTCAACCCCTCGGGCACCTCTTTCCATGAGTGCAGATGGAGAGTTTATGCATGCAAATGCTAACTTGCATGCCATACTTTTGACGCCACTTTCCACAAGGTTGACCCATATTATCGTACTCCAAAGTCATATTTGTGTGTTTTCCTAGTGACTTTGTAGGTCCCCTTCCTTTTCTCTTTTTCGTCGCCAATGACTTCCGAGGCATTTGTGCATTTATTTCTTCACGGCGAGGTCGAGCCAATTTACCCCGTTCCTTTCTCGCATCGAAAGACTCATCCTCGGTAGTGTGTTCAGCACTCGTGCTGTTATCCGTATGCACTTCCGCCATCTCCTTGAAATTGTACAAATATATGCATTAATATAAAAAAAATTAAAATTCACATTGCCACTAAGGGGGAGGGGAGTGTGTCAAGGGGGAGTCTGTGTGCGGGGAGGGCAGCGGGGGGGGGAGGGGCAGCGGTGGGGGTGTTTGTGGCAGGGAGGGTTTAGGGTCGGGCGGGGGTGTGGGGAGGGGGTTCTGTGTGCAAGGGAGGCGGGGCTGGCAGCAGTGAGGGGGAGGGGAGGGTTCTATGCGGGGGCAACAATGGGGGGGAGGGGAGGGGCAAAGAGTGGAAGGGAGGGAGGGGTATGCGGGGAGGGGAGAGGAGGGCGAGTGGGGGGGAAAGGAGGGGCGGCGGTGGGGGGAGAGGGGAGGGGTGTGCAAGGAGGGCAAGGCCGGCGCCCCTCCCCCGCACACCCCCTCCCCTCCCCCACCGTCGCCAGCCCTCCCCCCGCACACACCCCCTCCCCACCCCCGCACACGTACTCCCTCCCCCCACCGCCGCCCTCTCCTTCCCCCCCACCTGCCCCGCAGAGAACCCTCCCCTCCCCCCACAACTGGCACCCCCTGCCCCCTTGCACACAGGATCCCAAAATGCAACAAAAGTTAGGAGTTAGATCAACAAAAATAAAAAAAAATGACTCGATAAGTACGATTTGGAAGCGAAAAGGCAAAACTGGGCCTAAAATGACCTTTTCGTTCCCGAAATGCAACCAACAACAAATGCAAGCCTAAACCTATACACAATAGTTACGTTATAACTCATATAATCATGTTCAAAAAGAATTTGGGGTTAAATGACTCGATAAGTACGATTTGGAAGCGAAAAGGCAAAACTAGGCCTAAAATGACCTTTTCGTTCCCGAAATGCAACCAACAACAAATGCAAGCCTAAAACTCTACACAATAGTTACATTATATCTCATATAATCATGTTCAAAAAGAATTTGGGGTTAAATGACTCGATAAGTACGATTTGGAAGCGAAAAGGCAAAACTAGGCCTAAAATGACCTTTTCGTTCCCGAAATGCAACCAACAACAAATGCAATCCTAAAACTCTACACAATAGTTACATTATACCTCATATAATCATGTTCAAAAAGAATTTGGGGTTAAATGACTCGATAAGTACGATTTGGAAGCGAAAAGGCAAAACTAGGCCTAAAATGACCTTTTCGTTCCCGAAATGCAACCAACAACAAATGCAAGCCTGAAACTCTACACAATATTTAAATTATACCTCATATAATCATGTTCAAAAAGAATTTGGGGTTAAATGACTCGATAAGTACGATTTGGAAGCGAAAAGGCAAAATTAGGCCTAAAATGACCTTTTCGTTCCCGAAATGCAACCAACAACAAATGCAACCAACAACAAATGCAAGCCTGAAACTCTACACAATAGTTACATTATACCTCATATAATCATGTTCAAAAAGAATTTGGGGTTAAATGACTCGATAAGTACGATTTGGAAGCGAAAAGGCAAAACTAGGCCTAAAATGACCTTTTCGTTCCCGAAATGCAACCAACAACAAATGCAAGCCTAAAACTCTACACAATAGTTACATTATACCTCATATAATCATGTTCAAAAAGAATTTGGGGTTAAATAATTCGATTAGTACGAATCGGACGCGAATCGACCAAAATCTACACAATAGTTACAAATTGGAGAAATTACACAGACCTGAGTTTATGTCTCATGATTTATTGACCTTCCGCCGTTTCTTAGGATCCTCAAGTACATGTCTCCCTTCCGTGTGATCTACACGCATATAGTTCTCCGACATATTCACATCATCTTCCACACTATTTTCGTGGATAGGTAAAAGGGGGAGGTCCTCAAATACATCATATTCTTCCTCATTATCAACATCACTAATACCGAGGATACTCCTTTTACCAGGTACAACAATTGACCACTTATTATCGCCAGGATCAGCTTACAAAAAATACTTGCTTAACTTCTGATGCAATTACAAATGGCTCCTCAGTTTCACGTAGACGACTAAGGTCAACAAGAGTGAATCCGCAAGGATCATCTTTTCTTACGCAACATCGATTATCGTCAACCCACTTGCAACACAAGAGGCAAATATTAAAAGTACAGTAGTCTTGCTCCCATATTTCTTGTATTCGCCCATAATAATTGCTTTCAAAGATGTACATGCGACTTATCCTTCGAGCTTGCGTATTGTGTAGCTGACGCCACAAGTGAAACACCACTATTTTGTTGCTATGTTGACTTCAGATCTTGACGTTTAGTCCAAAACGTATACCCATTAATATCATAACCCTCATAAGAGCGTACAGCTTCACGAGGACCAAATGTTAACCACTTGACTGTTTCAGGAACACTTTCATCCAAATCATTCACTACTCGTTTATGAAACCAATCAATGAAAGTCTTGTTATGCATTTGCGTCAATGCCCTAACTCCTTTTCCAGGATTGCTAACACGTAATTCCTCCATATGTTCATTTAAATAAGGATGGACAAATGCTACGTGATGCAATACAAATAAGTGAGCTTGTTTACGCTTTTCTACTAAGGTGTGATTAATTTTGAACCAATTGTACCCTTGCCCTCAAGTCCGCCCCTCGTGTCGGGATGTCTGAAGTCCAACAGATCAACACTAGCAAAATACTCGACCACAAAATTACTGATCTCTTCACCCACAATCCCTTGAATTATACTACCTTCTGGTTGTGCAGGATTCCGAACTTTATCCTTCAAAGTGCCCATATATCTCTCAAAAGGATAGCACCACCTCAAAAACACTGGACCACACAGCTTAATTTCTCGAACTAGATGGACAATGAGATGGAACATAATGTCAAAGAATGCGGGGGGGAAAAACATCTCAAATTTGCATAGAGTTTCAACTACTCTGGCCTGCAAGGAATCGAGGGTCGACGGTTCTCGGACTTTGCTGCATATTGTATGGAAAAATGAACAAAGTTCTGTAATGGTGTGCCTCACATGCTTTGGAAATATCCCACGATTTGCAATCGGTAAGAATACTTGCATCATGACATGACAATCGTGAGATTTCATACTCGATAACTTCAACTCACCATTTAAGGTAACAAATCGCTTCATATTCGATGAGTAGCCAGTTGGGACCTTAATGCCATACAATGACTCGCAAAAAACTCCGTTTCTCTGCACACGACATCGTGTAGCAAGCTGGTGGCAAATAATTCTTCTCCGAATCCTCCACCTTCTTTTTACTTTTCTGAGTTTCATCATCAACCCTTTCCTCCACTACTTTCTTCTTCCTTCCGTCCCTTTTCTGAGCCCACAACTCTGGTCGAAGCCCCTGTTTTTCCAAGTAAAGTCGTGACGCCTTAACATCTTTTGTCTTGCCCGGAATATTCATAAGTGTCGCAAGAATAGCTTCACAAACATTCTTCTCTATGTGCATGACATCCAAATAATGTCTGACCTTTAGATCTTTCCAATATGGGAGTTTCCAAAAATGGACTCCTCTTTCCATAATCCTGTAGGTCGATCAACCTCACTAGCAGGTTTACTAAAGATTGTTTCAATGCCCTTCACCTGATTATAAACTTCAGTACCAGTTAATGGTCTATGAGCAACTTCTTCTTCAACCGTCCCATCGAATGCCTTCTTCTTAAATCGATAGGGATGGTCGCGTCTGAGGAGCCTTCGTGTGCGCATATACACATGTTTGCAGCCCTTAAGGTGTGTAGATTTCATGTCATCTACACAAATCGGGCAGGGTTGTTTTTCTCTAGTCTTATACCCAGATAAGTTCCCATAAGCTGGATAATCGTTCATAGTAAAAAAAAACATGGCACGCAGAGTGAACATCTCATTAGCATACGCATCAAATTCTAACACTCCTTCGTTCCACATCTTCTGTAAATCTTCAACAAGCGACTGGAGGTATACATCAATGTCATTTCCAGGTTGTTTGGGCCTCGATATAAGAAGCGACAAAGATCATGTACTTTACGTTTCATGCACAACCAATGAGGCAAGTTATAAACCACTAAAACTACTGGCCATGTACTATGCTGCGAACTGAGATTGCCAAAAGGGTTCATGCCATCCGTACATAATCCAAGCCTCAGATTCCTATCCTCATTACCAAATGCCTTATGCACCCTGTTGATACTTTTCCACTCAGGAGAATCAGTCGGATGCTTGAGCAGACCGTCTTTCTTCCTACGATTTGCATGCCACCTCAAATTCTTCGCATCTCCTTTAATTAAGAACATGCGCTTAAATCTAGGTATTATGGGTAGATACCACAACACCTTAGCTGGTGGTCCTTCACTACCTCCAGCTCCTTCACGCTTGTACCTCGACAATCCACAACGTGGACACTCATGTAAATGCTCATACTCATTACGATAAAGCACACAATCGTTATGACAAGCATGTATCCGCTCATACTCTAAACCGAAAGGACACATCAGTTGCTTCGCATAATAGTATGACTTTGGCAGTTCATTTCCATCAGGGAGCATATCAGCTAAAACTTCCAACAACGATGTAAAACTAGAGTCCGTCCAACCAGCTTTCGACTTAATGTTGAACAGTGTTATCACCGCGGAAAGTTTGGTGTACTTTGTACAACCTAGATACAACGGCTTTTCAGCAGCCTCAGACATAGACTCAAAAATACGAGGTCGTTTACACGACTGATCTTCAACCTCGTGTATCATCTCGTCTACCCGATCCCTATCATCATCTGCAAACTCATCATCCCAATTCTCATCCCCGAACTCATCATCCCAATTCTCTAAATCCTTCTTTTCTTCACATACATCGTTCATTACTCTAGAGCTTCCTATATACTTCCCCTGCTCACCATGCCAAACCCATACGTGGTATTGAGGCCTAAACCCACGGCGAAAGACATGCTCCCTAACCACATGTATACTACTAACCTTGCTCACATTTCTACAATCGAAACAAGGACAATAAAAAGTCGATCGCTCCAGAGGATGTTTGATATTGTAATGCAGCTTGTACGTAATTTCGAGACCCCTTTCACAAACTCAATCGATTCACGACTACCATACATCCAAGTACGATCCATCTCATTCAAGAAGACCTCTAATAATTAAACACAACCATTCATTATAATGCATCAATCATTATTTAAGTACATACACTCACATATTCAAATCACACACGTATAGAGCAAGCTAAGATAGTGACATGTTCAATTGTATGCATGCAGCCGAAGGTCCTTATCACTCGCCCATCCTTGGACGTCTAATCTCACTAGTGAATATATGCCAACTTTTCAATTCTAAGGAAAATCCGGCAGCAAGTTCTCCAAGTACACAATGTAGATAATTGCTTATCTACATATGTACCCAGAGAACAATGTAGAGAAACGATAAGCCAAGAATTTCCCCGATTGAAAAGAAGACACACATTCACCACCTAAGTGAGATCAAACGTCCAAGAACAAATCCCCAAACCGGGACTATTCAAGACTTACTCCTAATGAGTAAGTCTTGAACGGGTATCTAGGCATATGATGACGATTCAAACAACTTGTAGTTTTCATAGCTAAATTACATTGCGTTTTCATACAATCTCATATCAAGAAATATACATACACTACACAAACCCTCCGAAATTCCCACCAGCTGGTACGAATTGGACACGAAAGGCGAAAATAGGCCTAAAATGACCCGAGAATCAGGTCACATGGCAATGGAATGCCCATCACCGGTAGCGGCGAGTTGAAACCGTTATAAATGTGGAGAGCACCGTATGGGCTTTCGATTGCCATGTGACCCGACTCTCCACATTTACAACGTACCCCCACCACCACCGCCACTACGCCCCCACTGCACTCCCTCATTGCCATGCGGGCGTAAAATGACCTTTAATTTTCGTTTTCAAATTCAACCAACAACAGATGGAAGCCTAAAAATCTACACAATAGTTACATTATACCTAAGCCCTCCCCACCCCCGCCCAAAGATCCCCAGCCATCCCCCACCCCCGCGCGCCTCCCCCCCCCCCCGTCAAGCCTCCCCAACCCTCCCCCACCCCCGCCACCCCACCCCCACCCCCGCTCAACATCCACAGCCCTCCCCACCCCCTCGCGCCCTCCCCCCACCACCGCCCAAAGACTCCCACCCCTATCCACCCTCCCCGCCCCTCCCCCACCCTCCCCCCCCCCCCACCCCCCTGTCCAAGATCCCCCGCCCTCCCCCCACCCCATGCCCGGCCTCCCCCCCTCCCCCTCATCCCCCGCCCATCACCCCCCACCCCTACCCACCCTCCCCAAGCCCCTCCCCACCCCCTACAATCACATTTTACAACACAATATAGAAGAGAAATGAAATAAAATAAATTAATTAGAGAAATGAAAAAGAGGAGAGAGAGTGAGAGGGGAATTACCGACAATGCAGTAGTGGTGGTGGTGGTGGCGTCAAGGTGCACTGAGAGAAGAGAAGAAGAAGGAGCTCAGGCGATGGTGCATTGCTCAGGCAACGTTTCCGGCGTCAGTGCGTCAATGACGGTGCTCCAGCGATGGGACTGTGCTCCGGCGATGTGTCGGTGCTCCGGTGATGGGCGTTAGGGCTGTGCGAGTGAGTGTGAGGGAGAGGGGTGGGGGAAATTTTTTCCAATAAGGGAGCGAGGGAAATTTGCGAGTGAGTGTGTACTGTGTGTTGCGCGCAAAACTAAAGGCTTGGGCGGGAGGTGAAGGGTTGCGGTTATCCCAGAAAACGCAGCCCTTCGTGTATGAAGGGCTGCTTGTTTCTGGGCTAACCGCAGCCCTACATTAATAGGGCTGCGGTTAGCCTTAAAACCGCAGCCCTTCATACAGATTGAAGGGCTGCGTTTTCTAGGTAACCGCAGCCCTTCACTAAAAGCGCTGCGTTTTCTAGGTAACCGCAGCCCTTCACTAAAAGGGCTGCGGTTTCCTTGAAAACCGTAGCCCTTCATACACGAAGGGCTGCGTTTTTAAAAAAACACAGCCCTTCTAGCGCAGCCCTTCCTTTTTTTTCCCCTAGTGTTATTGACTCCAATTATAATATAGTAAGTCATGATTACGATATTGGTGCGAGAGATTGCCATGTTCTAATGAAATTACCTCATGTTCTTAAAGTTACTCATATGGCATTGGAGTGATCGATTGGTTCCTTCACGAGTTAATATTGTTCAATATCTACACAAAAATCAACACACCCAAATTCGCTCCACGCTTCGACGAGATTCAAGGCACATCATTCTTATAAATCTCCACCTTGACTTGAATCCTCTCACAACGAACCAGAAAACCAGATAACAGATGAACAAATGACTAGATTTGCCACAGACACAAAAATGAACACACCCAAATCCGTTGACTTCTTTTCCAACAGTGCCCACAATCCTAGCTTGTTGCTTCAGTAAAGCCCGCATCTTGATTTGCCACAGACTGAAACTGTTTCTCCCAGTGAATTTATCAATTTTCACATTCATCCCATACATCTTTCTCACCCAGATCGAACACAAAGCTCTTGATACCAATTTGTTATAACGGATGTGAGAAAGAACAAATAATCGAATGCAAAACAGTACAAAGAAAAAACGCACACAGATTTAACGTGGTTCACCAACGGAGTGTTGGCTACGTCCACGGGCAGAGAGAGAACTGATTTATTAATGTGGAGGAATACCAGAATTACAGATGTGATTATGAGCTAAAATCATCGAATAAACGAATTAGGTTAAGCCTATTTATAACCCGACTCGAAAATCGCCTCACCCGCGTCAAAATCACACTCACCCGGGTCAAAACCTCCCGGTCGGGCGGCACCGCCCGGTTAGGTGAGATACCGCCTGGTCGGGCGCGCACACGAAACCAGCAGCAACTTGACGCATATCTCTCCCGTTGCCCAGCTAAACCGCCCGGCGAGCTCCTAACACGCCCAAATTTGCTCCACGCTTCGACGAGATTCAAGGAACATCATTCTTACAGTTGTTTACACTAGTTTTTAGGAGATGTCCCTTTCAATCTTTTTTGGTGTACTTTTTGACCCCTTTTGCATTAAATGAGGTGGGAAAAGGTGAAAAAGTAGTACTTTTGGGTGGAAAAAGAGATAAACAAATATAATAAGATTACTTTTTAGTGGAAAAAGAGAAAACAAATATAATAAGATACTTTTTGGTGGCAAGTCACGTAATAAAGGAAAGTTAAAACAATGTAACAAATAAAAAAACCAACCATTTAAGGAAAATGTAGCAAAGAAAAAAAGCGAAAGTATTAATGTCCATTGGGAGGAGGGTGCCAAGTAATAGAGATTGTGGAAAGAATGCTTATATGCTTCTTATACTTAGTGAAATTATTGTGAGGAAAGAATGAATATCAATTTGTGTTTTACTTTCTTCCACTGCCGGCCATACTCTCTTCTTCTTATGTCTCCTTTAAGATTCTACGTTGTTGATTGAAAATTTATATTTTTACTGGCTTAGATGTCATCATCCTAATATAGAAAGTAGATGGGAAAAAATTGTAACAATTTAGTCATTATTAATAACCTACTAGGTCTTTTCTAATGTCTATAGTGCATTCAAGGTATGGTAGATGACATATATCCACTTAAATCATGTCTTGTACCAAAGTGTTTTTTCAAACTCATGTTTACCGTGAAGTCAATCAAGCTTATAATAGCTCTTCTTATTTTGAGATGGTTCCATCATGTAACTAAAAGCTTAATGTTGTTTGCATTATGGCTGCCATGTAATGCTTGACAGGCTTCCTGTCCATTATTAATGAAATGGTCCGATAAAATTATATAAAAATAAGCTTGAAAAAAAAATATACTCGTGTGACGCGATATATTCGCCTCAATGTATAATTTCAAATATGAAATAGCTTTTTAATTTTTTTTGCTAATGCCTATCTATAATTTTTTTTTCCATTTTTTTACTAATGCCTATCTATAAATATTAACGATCAAAACATATACATGGGAAACTATGCAAAAATAATTAAGCAGACAATATAGTTTAAAATAAAACAGACAGGGAGTACATTCTTTATTCTTAGCACATAGAACGACCGACAATATGAACAACGCAAAGTACTTCATAGGCTCGCACAACATTAAAATACAATTTATAGCAAATTAAGATGGCTTATCATTTGATTTACGTAGGAAGAGCAGGAACGCTTTGCTCATTGTTGAAGAAGTTATCAGGATCAACGATGGTCTTAATCTTCACTAAATTATCATAATTATCCTTGAAATACTGAATTCCATACTTCATCCCCTCCAAAAAGCTGCTAATACCATCATGTTTGTTAACCCCTAAATCTAAATCCCTATAGTTAAAATATGCTTGTCTTGGGTATTTGGACACGTACGGAGTCATGTAGATGTATAGTTTCCTTGTTAAATCAATGTAATATTTCTCTTTATCCTTCCCTTCCTCATCCCAGTTGGTTAAGTATTGAATCTTGTACAAGTTGCCTTTTCTATGTGGAAAAGGGGTATCATTTTCAGAAATCTCGCTCATTCTTCCTCCATAGGGGTTGAAAATGAGCCTTGGAGTTTCTAGCTCAACCATTTTACCCCATATGAATTCCAATCCTTCTCTTGGGATAGGTTTTTTCACTTAATCGGACTTCCTTGTAAGGTGACACAAAGTTTTAGGTGTCCTTTGGAGGAGCACCTCCAATGGAGTACCACTAGGATAGTCCGCCCAAAATAGAATAGACTCAATCCAACTCATTTCATAGCAATCGGACTCTTGCAATTTGAGTTTAGGAAATTGATCTCTCATCAATGAGTTAAGCCTTGTAGACTTACCTAGAAACAATGCAATGAACGTCGCCCTCACCGTATTTTTACCCTTATTGATCATATCACCTCCATCTATGACATCCATAGTTAGCCTCAAAAAGAGGTCATTATCTATTATGCTCGAAATCTCTTGCCATTGGAGGACAATGCTAATAGCATTTTCTTCCATGGTCCTTGAGATGCGAAAAACTGTCACAACTTCAGGGACTGGGACTAACTTGATCTTGTAAGAAAGTATAACCCCAAAGCTAGCTCCTCCACCTCCTCTTATAGCCCAAAACAGGTCTTCACCCATTGATTCGCGGTTTAGGAGCCTACCATTAGCATCAATGAGTTGAGCATCAATTACATTATCAATGGTAAGTCCATACTTTCTCATCATATTTCCATATCCTCCCCCGCTAAAGTGTCCCCCTACGCCAACACTAGGGCACACCCCAACAGGGAATCCATGAGTCTTACTCTTCTTAGCAATTTCATAGCACATTTCTCCGAGAGTTGCTCCAGCTTGCACCCATGCTGTCTCCTCCTCGATATCGACATCGATGGACCGAAGGTTAAATAAGTCAAGAATGAAGAAAGGGGCATTAGATACATAAGATAAGCCCTCATAGTCATGCCCCCCGCTTCGGATTCTCATTTGTAGGCCTTGCTGTTTTGCCCATTGTATTGCCCCTTGTATGTGGGATGCATGTGTAGGGGTTACAATAACAAGTGGTTTTGGGGTTGTTGCTTTGATAAATCGAAGATTATGAATGCGAGAGTTAAGAATAGTGGAATAAGAAGGGTTTTCTTGGGTGTAGATTACGGAAGAAATTGGAGAACTTGAGGTGGCCATTTTGTTTTCAAGGCATTGAATCAGAGATTCATCAACTTTGAGGCTTGATTCCTCCTCCTTACTTTGCTTCATGTTCATTGTTTTGTTAAGTTGAGAAGTAAAAAAAATCCTCAGGAATAAAGAGAAATTAAATAAAAAATTAGAGAAATAATGGTGGAAATGTGGATAAAATAAATGTATTTCAGGAAAATAATGTGGCTTATACTTCCATCTTTTTCCTACTGGTTTTTCCTTTCTTTCCCACAATTCCCTGTTCTTTGGGGACTCTATTATTAATAAAAGGAGAGCTAATGGTGGGGTTGTTGCCTTGTCGGTAGCTCTTACTCACTCGTGTTAAACCTGTTTGAATAAGGACGGTTCGTGGGTTCGGTTGGTGTGGTTTGAGATGTAATACAAACCAAACCGCAAATATACGGTTTGACATTTTTTCAATCCAAACCGCACCGTACTTTTGCCCAAACCAACCCAAACCGGACCACGCAAAACGGTTTGGTGCTGTGCGGTTTGCGGTTTAACCATATTTTTCTCCGTGATATGAGTTTTGTAATCTAAGAATTAAAAAAAAATTATTGATAAACCAATACATAATTCTCTAAAACTAGATAATAAATACGGAAGCGAGATGAGTGGAGGTCGAGGGAGCAGATAAAGTGATGGAGGCAGGGGATTGCAAAGAGGAGCGAGATGACTAGATGAGTGATAAGTGCAAAGACATAACCTAATACTCGTATTAACTTGTATAGTCGTATTATCTCGTCTACTCGTATATATGCCAGTGAGTTTGTCACGTGTTTAAAAAAAAAATCAAAATAGATAAACTTTTTTATCTTAAAAAAAATTATATAAATTTGCCGTTTACTGTGCGGTTTCAGTTTACAAAAATTCAAACCCAACCCAAACTGCAAACCACGGTTTACTTGAAATATCAAACCAACCCACAATTTTGAAACCACAAACCCACCAAAACCGCAAAAAAACTATTTGGGTTGCGGTTTGGTGCGGTCCAGACCGCACTCTAAACATCCCTAGTTAGAAGAATATTGATATCACAAGATTATGCTATAATCTTAGTGATTCTATTGTACTGTTATTAAGGGTTAACAAAAGGGTCAAGAAGTGATGGAGCTCACATCAACAAGATCACCAACATTAACAGAGCCATATTGGACAATTTCAGGTCCTGTGCCACACATTCAATATGGGCCCTTTGAGGCTATAAAACGGATCCACAATCTCATGTGTTTAACAATTAATTTATACTATTTTTTGAAAGATGGTTGAAAAAATTATTAAGTTTCTTAAATACTTAAATGTTGTTATTTTCATTTTTAGCAAGAAGACGCCTTAGATATAACAAGATAGTAAAAATATACCAAAGATATTAAAACTAAAATAAGCTATGAAATATGAGAAAAAGTATAGATTAGGGGTAAAAAAATTTATTAACAAATGAATTTTTTCCATCTAAACTCCTAAAACATAAAAAGTTAAATAAAATAATAATTAGGTGGCCCCTTAAAATTGGGGACCTGGATGGTCTCTCACTCTATTCATGTGTCTGAGACCCCTCTGAACATCAATAATGATCGAATGTGCACAAATCCTAATAAGCCTATTAATTAATCCATAAACTCTACTTACGAGGATAGGATGGAAAAATGATGATTCACTAGTGGAAAAAAGCTCAGCTGATCCAGTAAATTTGGGTTTATCTTATCCGAAATTGAACCGGATCAATTGGGCTCAAAGCGGTTGATAGATTTCAATTGATCCGGTTGAAAACCGGATCAGATAGTACTCAACTGATCTAGTCAAGGGGAGAAAACCAGATCAGTTATGCCATTAACTGATCTGGTTTTCTCCCCTTGACCGGACCAGTTGAGTATAAATGCATTTAAAACAAATTCAAGTGCCTAGGCAACAACAATTACAAACCAATAATTCAAATCATAATCACAAAGCAACAATTACACATAAAAAACGAAAAGAATATGAGTAATTGAAGAATTACAATTTATAGTAATAACCATATATAAGTCGTTCATGGGAAACAACGGCGGATATGAGTATTAAGCATAAATAAACAATTTCGAATTACGAAACAACAATGGATATGAGTAATTCAAGAATTATAATGAGTAATTACAAAAATAATTCATGGTAAAATCACAACATTATACATTTGATAGATCAAACAAAAGGAATTACAAAAAAAAATGAAAATCATTCAAGAATTAAAATGAAATTAGAGATCCAAAACCCTAACTTAACCGGAGCTTCGACCTTCACTGAAGCTTCGAAAATTCGTAGATGAACGACGATGAAGACGAGAGGGTTGGTGGTTGTTGGTGTTCGTGAGAGAGGATGAGAGGAGGATTGAGGAATGCAAAAACACGACTGATAGGAGGATTGGAGAATAAAACCCTAAGATGAAAAGTGGTGTACTTGGAAGAGTAGCGACGGAGAAATGCGATAAAACAGTGACTTTAGGTTGATTGAGTGATGAAGTTGCAAAGCGAAAGTGGAACATAAATTTTCGCGAGGATGTTGGTGCAAAAACACGACGACTTTAGGTTGAGAGGAAGGCTGATGGTGCTAGTGGTGAAAAGAGGAGAGAGATGATTAATGGTTTTAACCTTAATCGTGGTACCATCACGAAACCTGAGCACTAAATGAAGCATCGATTCTTTCTGAATCTTGTAAACTGCGAGATTTCTTCCATCTTCTAATTGTTTTTCGGCCAAAATCAGGCGTTGTTGATCCCCTGGGATGCCTTCTTTGTCTTGGATCTTTGTTTTCACGTTTTCAATTGTGTCGGAAGATTGGACTTCTAGGGTTATGGTTTGCATTTAGGGCTTTTTTGGTATAGTGAATGACGATAGAGAATCGTTGAGGAGAGAGGAGAGAGGGTGTGAGGTGGGGCGATAAGTGATGGAAGAGAAAATGGGGTGGATGGGAGAAGGGAGATGAGGGGTTTAGGGTTTGAGGGAGGTTGAGAGGGGCGATGAGAGAGGGGAGAGGAGGGGGTTTAGGGTTTCGAGAGAGGATAGGGGGCGATGAGAGAGGAGGGGGTCGAACCGGGCGCGTGCGTTTATTATATTGGCCCAAAGTACTGATATGATTCCTTATATGGACCAAATCAGTTAGCAAAGTCACATTTTCTTCCAATGTTAACGGATCCGGTTTTGTGAGAACCGGATCATTTAATTTGAATTGTCATTTGAGGCTTTTTCCACTAGTGATTATTCTCCAATCCTATATAATAAACTACTCACTCTGCATCACAATAAAATCAATCAAATTTTTAACTAGACTAGGAAAAACTAACATCCTAAGAAAATCTACTAATCAACAGTTTTCCAAAAGACAAGAAAATCTAAAATCAAGAATTTAAAGCAAAAGCAAAATCTAGAGAAGAATTAAGACGAAACTAAGGAAAGATGAAAATATGTCTAAATTAAACTACTAAACATGAAGATTAAGGAATAAAAACATAAACTAAAGTATGAAATTAATGAACTAAAAATGCATAGAAATATTGAGAAAGAAAGAAAGGAGTGAGAGGTTTACTTATGAAATCTAAATTCCGAGGAAATTTGTAACATTTAATTGATTTTTAATCTCCAAAATTACCTATTCAGCCAAGTTTCTCTCTCTTACATTAAAGCTAATTAATTAGGGTTCTAATTTTCTGGATCTTTCTAATAATGGGGTAGTGGGGTATAATTCTTGGATGTAAGTGTTACACCATAGTTTATGGTGTAACAATCCACAAACCACCACTTCTTTTGTAAAAAAAAAACTCAAATGACATGAAATAAATGACAGATTGACATCAGATTCATATCATTATTTGTATAATGCATGCCATTCTTGTTGGAGTGTATGTCATTATGCATGTTACACAATAAGTTATGGTGTAACATGCTACACCCAAGATGCACTCTTAATTTATACTCCCCCTAATTACAGCATTTCAATTAAAACGACCCAAAAATAAACCACATAGCACAGCGGTCCGAGCGGACTTCACAGGGCCCGGGCGGGTAAACCCAGAAATCACTTGGGTGGGAACTTGATTTTGGTAGCAGGTAGAAGATCCCGTTTTCTTACACTCGAGAGAGCATGGTGAGGTCCAGACAAGCCCTTTTTTGGCTCTTGGGCACTAGCTCCTGGACGAGCTTTGCTTTGCGAGCGAGCTACGAGTCGTTGCTCTCCTTTTTGCTCCCTTAAGTTGAATTCATACAATTTGGTTAAATTGTATTAACCAAATTATAAATGGTCTTTCTGGATTGTTAAGGTTTTAATATATTGCCCTCTTTAACAAAAAACAAATTATAAATGGTCTCATATTTTAGTTTTCTTTTGTACGTCGTTCGGTTTTTGGTTTCTTATATGTTTTCTCTTGTCTACTCCTCTTACTTTCACTTTTTGGTTTGGTAAGATGTAAGCATTTTTTTTATTACCAAAAAACGAAGATACAACCGCTTAAAGATAACTACAAACCTATTAAACAACTAAGGCATCACTTATAATCTAACCTTCTATCACAAACAAAGCAAAAGCAAAGGAACTGGGTGAGCAGGTACTAGACCGTTCCAGGCAACTAAATTGCACCTGAATAAGTATATGAACCCAAGCAGTTTCCTCTTGCGACCATTTACAATTTGGTTAATAATATTTGGCTATTCAGATCGAATGATATTTAGGCATCGTTAATTTTTTCATTGTAATAAATTAATCAATATCAGTCATATACTCATATGAATTTATTAGTCAGATGGCCATGGACAATATCAATCATATCTCATGTTGGATAATCAAGTATAGGTCAATTGTATATGTTCATTCCGATCGGATGATATTTAGGCATCGTCAATTTTTTCATTGTGATAAATCAATCAATATCAGTCATATACTCATATGAATTTATTAGTCAGATGACCAGGGACAATATCAGTCATATCTCATGTTGGATAATCAAGTATAGGTCAATTGTATATGTTCTCATTTCTGTAAAAGGATTGTTTTGAGGTTCATGGTCATGTAGCTATTCAGGTTTTTATAAGTTTTTTATGAAAAGGAATTCTTGCAGTTTATTACTATAAAACTTAATTTTATTCTTCTAGCTAGAGTAAGGAAAATAGAACGAAAAAGAAAGTGTAAAGACTGTCTTAAAATTATTTGCAATAGGACAAACTTTAAATAAGAATGCAAATGTTAATATCCAACTTGAGGAACTGCACTATTACATTTCATCGGTCCATAATTTTGCTTTTCTTTTTCTTTGACAAATGATAAGGTTTTCTTAAATTTTCATCAAATGATAAGGTTTCTTATCTGCTTATATAGGGTCCCCCTCCTTTCAAAAAAAATAGATAGGGTCCCTCTCAATTATTTGATCCTTGTGTTGCTCGAGTGCTCTACTCTTACACCGACAAATATGTAAATAATGCTTCTTATGTGAGCTACTTTTTATTTTAATGTATCTAATTTATCTAGCAAGCCTACCTAATAATGCAAGGTGTGACTTACTTTCAGTGGACGAGCATTTGTTTAGATTTGCCAATCCTGAGCCAGGCTCGCAAGGCGTCTCGCTCACCGTAGGTGTTCCTGCTCGCCTCGCTTTTTTGTCATTTTGTCCGTTACTAGTTTTTAATATGAGTTTACCTCGACATAAATATATCGGAAAAAATTTAATTGATTAAATTTGAAAATTTTGAATCAGATTTTTATAAATCAAGTTTATCAATTCAAAAAGAATATCTAAAATTTTCCGTTAAAAAAGGAAAATTTGTCAGAAACTACTTTATAATAACATGTTTTTGTGAAAAATTACCTTATAAAAAAAGTTATGACTTGACGCCTAGATGATAAAAAGTTTAACACCTCTCATTTTTATAACTTTTCAAAAAAAAAAAAAAAACGAAAAACTCGTCTTTTCAAAAATTCAATTATGACATCCCTTCTCTTCCACTTCACACCCGGAAGAGAAAGATGTATTACATTATTGATTGTGAGGCCCCAATTCTTAACTGGAGGGGATACTAGAAACTACCCTTTAAAGCATATATGTTGCAAAAATGTACCTTTGGTCAGATTGGCCATTAACCACCATTTCCAACATTAGCCTTATCTTTTCCTTTAGGTATTTTTATAAATATTAGAGTATTTTTATGTAGAATATTTTATTTCCTAGCTATAATATATTATTACAAATGACTTTGAAGCCAAAGTTGAGGGGAGAATGCAAAGCTTTCTGGATTCCTTTAATGCTTAGGGAGGTAAATCATTCTTTTATCTATTATGTTCTGCTGTTCTTTGTTTGTTTTGTTCTGTCGTTTCATCTGTTTGTTTCCTAAATGTATAGTATGTCATGTGGGTTGTATGCTGTTGTGCATGGGCAGAGGCATGTGAAGTGAGTGGTTGTGTGTTTGGTTTGTGTATAGGCTCGTGGGTATGCTGTCTATTCTGGTTTGGAATGATTTTGTTGATATCTGCAAAGTAGCTTGGTTTCATCTTTTGTTAAAGTTCTTTTGAGTCTGTTCATAACCACCTTGGACACTGTTGATTATCAACTTCATTTTTGAAAATCTGCTTGTTTGACAGTAACTGCTTCAAAGAATCAGTATCATCCCTTATTCCTTCTGTTGCTTTTACAATGAAATCAGTCAAAAAGGATTGGGAAATTCCCAATGGTGACCTCGAACATTTCGAGTTTTCCATTGGTGGCCCTAAATTTTTTTATTCCCACTGGTAACCATCAAATATTGTTTTATTCCTAAATGTGACATTATAGAGTAAAAACCATTTAGTTTTGTTAACTTTTCATTAGAATAAATGTCCCGGTTTGCGTCTTTAAAAATTGTCTAGGTTTGCATGACGCATATATAGCTCGATTAAAGTTTAGGGGCTCATTTTAGCCCTTAAGAGTCAAATTTAAAGTCTAAATTGGTTTTCATGCCTAAAAGTTAGTCGGCTAAGGAATTGAGTGTCATTTTGGCCCTTAAGGGTCAAATTTGACGTCAACATTGACAAAAAATGATCGAAAGCACCTTGGTTTGTGTGCCAAGACATTAGTTCTAATGGAAAGTTAATGGAATTAACGATTTTTTACTTTATAAGGTCACATTTAGAACTAGAACAATAATTAATGATTACCAATGGGAATAAAAAAAACTGAGGGTTACCAATGGAAAACTCCAAAAGTTCGAGGTCACCATTGGGAATTTCCCAAAAGGATTTTATGCACATACCTGATTATGACAAGTCCACAATTTTGAAGATCTTAGACAGTGCAATAGAGGTGAAGGCTTTACTTAAATCCTGCGACAGGTCATTTCAGCGTTTTAAAGGGAAGACTATGGCTATGATATTTGCACCA
The DNA here is from genome assembly GCA_947648045.1 of Beta corolliflora. Lineage (NCBI taxonomy): Eukaryota > Viridiplantae > Streptophyta > Magnoliopsida > Caryophyllales > Amaranthaceae > Beta > Beta corolliflora. The sequence continues at coordinate 95,366 of CANSZD010000372.1, read as the reverse complement.
TTACTCTGTTTTGTTCGAAAGATGTACATCTCTTATCAATTCATCTCGCTCAAAATTTGTATATATACAATATACGGTTGGCTTTCTATGAAACTTTTGTTTCGGTTTGTAAGACCTTCTCGTTACTATTAATATTGTTACGTGAACTAAGAGTGAATAAAAACACTACTAATATCAATCCTATAGCAGGTATGTTAGTGATAAAATTGCGACGGGAATATCCTGTCATAATTGATTTTTCGCGACGGGATTTGGCCCCATCGTGAAAGGCTTTCGCGATGGGATTTGGCCCCATCATGATAGGCTTTCGCGACAGGATTTTCACCCGTCGTAAATGGCTTTCGCGACGGGATTTTGCCCCATCGCAATTGGCTTTTACGACGGGATCGCAACGGGAAAAAACTTCTACGACGGGCTCGCGGCGGGAAATCCCGTCATAAATGGTCTTTTGTGACAGGTTTACGACGGGATTTCCCGTCGTTAATAGCCTCTTTTCTAGTAGTGTATAATATATTATTACAAATTATTTAGACAGTAAAATTTTTATATAAAAAGTGACATGTGTCATCTATAATTTCTACTTTAATATATTGTAATAGATAGATTATTTTGATAATACTCGAAGTGCTTCTTGCTATGCCCTATTCATAATTTGGTTTTCCCCAAGTAAATTTTTAGCAATCACAAGTTGTCATCACTTTCCACATCTAAATACAGCAAAAAAAAAGCAGTTAGTCATTCCCTAATATACACAATATTTCTATTTCACTTTTCCACATCTAAATATCTATCTCCTTTGGAGTTCATATGCACCTATCCTAGCTAAGAATTGCAGTTTTAGACGCCACCATACTAATTTTGGATTCTTGTATTCTCATAATTTCGATATAGTAGATTTTGATTGCTCGTTGAATAGGACATTTTGAAGGTTTTCCCACGTAAAATAACATCTGTCCATTATCTCTTATTCTCTTTCTTGCATTTACATTTCTTGTTGACTTTTTAGGTCTATTTACGTCCCCGCTGAGTTCATTTTGGTGTATAACCGAAAAATAGGAACAAACAAGATGAGCGTGAAAGTAAAAGAGTCCACTTTGGTGTGCCCAGCAGAGGAGACTCCAAGACACAGTCTTTGGCTCTCAAGAATAGACATGATCGCGCGCATGCCTTATTCACACTCTCCACTTTTTTACATTTATTGTCCAAATGAGGACGTTAAGGGCTCAAAGTGTTTCGACACAAAAATTATAAGAGAAGCTCTTAGTAGAATTTTAGTGCCATTTTATCCGGTGGCGGGCAGATTAAAGAAGAATGAAGAGAATGGTCGAATCGAGATCGATTGCAATTCGAATGGAGTCTTATTCCAAGAGGTAGAAACAACACACTGTCTTGCGGATTTTGAAGGCTTTAAGCCTACTACTGAACTTCGCAACTTGATCATACCTCGGTGCGATTACTCCGGCAGTCTCTCGTCATTCCACCTACTATTGGTGCGAGTCACCCGTTTCGAGTGCGGGGGTGTGTGTATTGGGTTTGGCAACCATCACCATATTGCCGATGGAGTTGGATTTATAAACTTTATTAACTCATGGTCAAGACTTGTTAGGGGCCTTGAGCTCGATGTTCACCCCATCTTTGATAGGACCGTCTGCCTGGCTCCTCGTGATCCACCTCAGGTCAAGTTCCGGCATTTGGAGTATGAGCCACCTTTGCCACCTTTCCCTCCCAAAGGATTTTCAGGTTAATTATATACTCCCTTTTTAAATATCAAACAATTTGATCATTGATATTTATTACTATATAATTGATATAATTATAACAATTATATGATTAAAATTTATCTTGTAAGTAGTTATTGTGATTTTATTGATTTATAATCTTCAACTATATGTATATAGAAGGCAAAATTGGACTCAACACTCTGAACTATAGCGCAGGTGCACCAAACAACACCAACTAAGACTTATAGCTAGAACACCCCAAAGTACAGACCTGGATGCAGTCCATACCATAAATGAGGCCGGTGACAGGATTTCTCACCGGCTAAGGATAATCTTAATTATTTTATTATTATTTTCTATCCCTCCTTATTTTCTTCTTTTTTTCACCCTAATTTTTTTACTTAAACAAAAAAAAGACATGTGCCTTCATTTTCTCCTTTTCCCTCCTTATCCTCATCCTTCCCCAAGTGAAGAAACCCACCCATTCTTGAGCAAGAAAACCCACCAACTATTGAACAAGGATGAGTAAAGGGGGGAAAGGAGAAAATGAAGGCACGTGCCTTTTTTTTTTTAAGTAAAAAGATTAGGGTGAAAAAAGAAGAAAATAAGAAAAGCGAGGAAAATGGAAAATAATAATAGAAAATTAAAATTCTCCCGTAGTCGGTGAGAATTCCGGTCACCGACTCATTTATAAGACTGACCGCACCTGCAGTCCGTACTTTGGGGGTGTTTCCGTTATAAATCCTTAATTTGTTGGCTGGGACTGTTTGGTGCACTCGCCCTATAATTCAGGGTGTTGATGCCAATTTTGCCCTATATAGAATAATTGGCGGTCAAAGTCCGATCTCAAAAAATTTATTGCCTCATATACCTATGTGGAGGGAGTAGGTGAGATAGTAAGATGGTAAGTTGGTAAGTGGTGATAACTGGTAACTGGTAACTGGTAACTGGTAACTGGTAACTGGTAACTGGTAAGTGATAACTGGTAACTGTTGCAATTAGTCCTTCAAAGTAGTGGGTGGTTAGTTCCTATTTAGGAGCATGTGTATTTGTTTAGGAAACTTAATTTGTTCATAGTATGGTGTTAGTTGAAATAATGGGCGGCTTATTCAGTCATGAGTTAAGTTAGTGGGATATATATCTTCTTTATTTTTAGTCTTTGTTAGTTATTTTATTCTTTATATAACTCATGTAACTGATTGAATTAGTGAAATAAATACAGGAATAAGTCTATCTTTTTTGTATCTTCCCTTCTCTTCTCTTGTACTATCTCTAATAAATTCAGTATTAACAAGTAACAAGTAACAACTGAACAAAAGGGTGTTTCTTATAAGTTGTAGTAAGAGTACATTATGAAGTTTTTGACTACATGGTTGATGTACTTATTAAATCAGGTGGGATGACAACCACAAAGGAGGGTTTGTTCAAATTTTCTAAGCGTCAAATTGATATCTTGAAATTACAAGCAAGATTTCCTTCCAAGGAGGTACAAAGCTACAACCCAAGCACATATGAGGTGCTAGCCGGGCATGTATGGCGAAGTGCATGCAAAGCACGGGGCTTAATAGGTGATCAACACGTCAAACTCTACATACCAACTGATGGACGATCCAGATTAAAGGATCCAATTCTACCGCAAGAGTACTTTGGGAATGTTGTGTTTTTTACAGCTTGTATTGCTAAAGCGTGTGATATCACATCCAAGCCACTATGGTATGCTGTAAGTAAGGTTCATGATGCATTACAAAAAATGGAGGATATTGAGTACTTGAGATCAGCAATTGATTACCTAGAACAACAGTCGGATCTAACGACTCTTGTTCGTGGTCCACACACAGTTACATGTCCTAACCTTTCAATAAATTCTTGGGGTAGGCTCCCTTTTTACGAAGCAGATTTTAGTTTGGGGAAGCCTAAGTTTGTGGGTCATGGCGGGATTAGGTACGAGGGGCAATCATTTTTCATCCCGAGCCCAAACGACAATGGTAGTTTTTCACTGAGCATCAATCTATTTACCGTTCACATGACTCTCTTCGAGAACTACTTGAATGATTTTGTAAGTCTTCCTTGTTTATAAGTCATTTTGTTTAAGAAACCTGCGGCCAAATCCATCATTTGGTCGGTTATTGTTATGATTTGTGAGGTACTAAGTGTGGTGCTTGAGAGTTGAGACATCGATAAAGATCTTATATGCCATTATGGATGTTTTGGCCTGTTTAACTGTTATATTATGTCGTGTTATGAACATTTACTAATAACACTGAATCTACAAGAAGGATCTTCAATTTTCCCCTTCTTGCAAGAAAATTCTCCTTACGTTAAAAAAAACATGTATAAGTCTTTTTAAAACAAAAAATAAGTTATTGTAATAATTTATCTTTTACATTACCATTTTTCACCAAATGTCACCCAGTCTTACGTAATTCACAATATTCGCTCCAACTTTTTAAAATTCACCCCCGACTTTTACAAAAATAATAAACATGCCTTTGTGACAACGGAACGCTAACGCGGTTAATGATTATCCCTAATCATTGCTTTAACTTTTGCTCCTTAGATTTGTTTATATTGTTTACTTGCCACAACGTTTCCGCATAGATTTAGGAGTTGAGAGTGAACCACGCTAACAATCTTTTGTTTATCAATAGTTATTTATTATTCGTTCATGCAATGTATTTCAACTCACACTAGTGGAAAAAACATCATCGGATCTGGTCAAAATAGGGGTTACTGATCCGATTTTGGGTACGGAGAGGTTGGGCCCGAAGCGGTTGACAAAAGTCAACTGCTCCTATTGAAAACCGAATCAGTTACTCACAAACTGATCTGTTTTGTTGTGAAAACTGAATCAGAGTAATTGATCCGGTTTTCAAAACGAAACCGGATCATGAAACAAAAAAAAAATCTCGACTTTATGCAGCCAAGCCACAGCCAAACCACAACCAAATTATGAAATTAAAAAAAATCAGAACTTCCAGCATCTCCATCTCAAAAAAAAATTGCAGTCCATCAAAATACAAACAACATTATATTATCAAACATTACAAACGAAATATATTGAAGAATTAAAAAACGAAATATATTGAAGAATTAAAAAACGAAAAATTACAACAAATAAACTAATCAAATAAAAAATCAGCAACTCTATTATATTACAAGAACCCTAGATCTAAAACTAATGAAAATAAAACTCAACAATTTGATCTAAAAACGAAAACAAAAACAACTCAAACCCTAGATCTAACGCGTGAGAAAGATGTGTGGCCGCGTGGGTTGCTTCGCCGGAGTCGATAAAACGCCAACATCAACAGTTGGTCATTTGTTCTGACTCGTTTTTGCTTCGCCGGTTGGTTTCTTCAATGCGTTTTTGATTATGAAATTACAGTAGTCGTTTTTGTAGTAGGTTTTGCAGGAGATCAAAGATGTTTGATTACGTGTGGGATATGACACGCCCGTGTTCACCGCTTCGCCCCATATTCAAATCCATTGTCAACTTCAATGACCACAAGAGATCAAAGATGTTTGATTATCCTGAAAAGTTATTCAAAGACAAGAAAACAACCCGTGAAGTGACATGAAACTAGAAAGAGCCAAAGGAATGCAAAATTAGTCCTAAATGCTCTAAAACTAAGCTAAATAAGACTTAGAATGCATCTAAATTATAAACTATTATCGACTTATGAATATTCTACAAACAAACACTCGTTCACAAGTTTGAATACTAAAGACTTGTTCATTGACCGATGTAATCTTACAAGTTTTCTTTTTAAATAGAATATATTGAATGAAATCTAAAAATAATTAACCGAAAAAATACACAATAAAAAATTTAACACAAAATGTCACATTTAGTAACTCATAAGTCATATATAACACTTCAGTTTATTAGTTAGTTCGGGTACAACCTCCACTAACCCTAATTAATGAATAACTCCAGTATTACGAGCATAAATTCAAGACAAAGACAACATTAAGAAATAGGAACATATTACCATTTCCATAAATAACATCTAATTACAACACGGTATGTGATTCAACCTAGATTATGAACCCTGCAATTGTAAAGTCTAATGTACAAACCCCCCCCCCTACAATTAGTTGCTACTTAGTTAACTATCTAAGCAATTACGGACTTAGCATCGTCAACTAGCATTAGAATTTCGGCTCAAATAAATAGTTCGCGACCTAGTCATGAGGAATCATTATTCATGAAATAAAACAAATAATTTATGAATACCTGAAAATAATAATTCAATTAAGAAGAAAATGTGTCTCATAAACTTCATTATTACATGGCTTAAATCTAATAGCTACTTAGCATAACAAACTAAGGAATCATAATACAAATTAAGACAAAGAAAAAGAAAAGAAGAACTTAATAGGAACAACAAATCTGAATCTGTAGTTCCTTTCGCACTTTAACTCTTGTTCCTTTGCAGTTTTGCATCACGATTATTGGAAAACAAGTCCCAACCCTTTAGGATTTGGAAGGGACGAAAAAGGACTCCTTTGGCAGTAAATTTGTGGCCTATGTATACTAGAATCATTTCCATAGAAGACTCCTGGATATATGATGAGTTAGAATTTCGGTAGAATCAGAAAAGTATCAAGATAAAATTATGGAATAAATATCTATCATTTTGAAAGCTTCTTCAACCACAAATAATATTATGCTAAATTGATAGTGTATGGGTATAACCCAAGAACGTTCGCGGACCTCCCTAAGAAGTCCGCGAACACAATGACGGACGCGAACGTAGCGAACGTCGCCTACAGCTCTTACAAGTCAGTTCATTGACATGGTCCGACAATGTTGGTGGTCGCCTAACATGACAAAATAGAGGAATCTTCCCTTCTGTCAGGCGCACCACAACCGTACACGTGTAAAAGGATTACGCACCCTGTTAGAGGAATAGTACTTCTATAAATACCCCACTAGTACTATTCTGCAGGTACATTCTCTCACACTGACAATTCTAATCTCTCTCTCTCTCTCTCTCTACTTTCTCTCTCTAAATCCTATTTGGACACATGCTGACTTGAGCGTCGGAGGGGGAATCCTCGCATCCCCCCCGAGGGTAGTTCATGTTTGTCTCATGTGTAGTTATTCACCAGCGGACGCCAACTCCAATCCTTGACGGACTCTTTTCAAGACCGTCAACCGTTTCACAACCGAAACAACTTGGCACTAGAAGGAGGGGTCTCCCATCTTTGTGAACGCTATCATGGATAGAGCAAACAATGACAGCCGTGATCCATCAGGGTTTGAAACCGGTCAGGGATCTACGCCACCCATCAATACCGGACCACTCGGTGCACCTCGGGCTCAACACCAGGATGGCCGAGAACATCACTAAGCGAAGAAACTCCCCGAGAACAATGTGTCTCAGGTAAACACTGGTGGCGGATCATTCAACCTGGCTCAATTAAATCAATTCTCTCCTGAGCAGCTACAAACTGTAGCGTCCTTCATCCAAATGTTACAAGCGGGTACTCCTCAGCTTAACAACACCCCTACTCCTAATGCAAGAGGTGGTCAACTTCGTAGGCGGATGGCGCCCATGACTGGTCGCAACGCTGATATCCCACCAGTAAGGAGATTGCGTACTTTCACTCAAGAAGGACGCCAAATGGAGAGACTAATCGATGATCCAGAGTATAAAGAAGCTATCCTAGAGACTGAGGATCTTAATAACTCTGAGGATGAGAATCAAAGTCGTTCTCGTCGAGAATATAGTACCAACGGTGCAAGCAATTATTCTGCTTGCGGGCACTTGTTGATCAAGCCTAAGCTGTCTCCTTTCATTCCAGAAATCTTGAACCACCCCATGCCAAGGATCAAGATGCCAACCCGCAAGTATGACGGCACCTCAAATCCGGATGATCATGTTGCAGCTTATGAAGGGCACATGTACTTGTACACCCAGGTGGACGCCATCTCGTGTAAGGTTTTTCCATCTACACTGATTGGGATTGCCCAGACGTGGTTTAAAAGTATCAAGGCGGGTAACGTTTCTAGTTTTTCTCAGCTTTCATCTATGTTCAACACTCACTTCGTAAGCAATAGGCGCCGTGACCGCACAACTGGCGAGTTATTATCTATCAAGCAGCGTGAGACCGAGAGTCTAAGAGATTTCGTCGGTCGCTTTAATGCTGAAGCGGTTACTATCCCTCGTCTGCAACAGTTTGTGGCCGTTTTAGCTTTGATGACTGGGTTGAGAGAGGGGTCTGCATTCAGAAGTTACCTGGGTCGTAAGACCTTCACGTCCCTGGAACCGGTTCTAAGGAAAGCAAATGACTTCATCAGAGGTGAGGAGTTTGAAAAGGCTGCGAGCAGCCAAAGCCGCGAGCCTGAGAAAAAGAAGGATGAGAAGTTGAAGAAAGAAAAGGGTTGCGAGAATGATCGCGGTCGAGATGAAAGAAAGCAAGAATCAAATGTGGTCAAGAAAGGAAATGACCGCGAGAAGAGCGACCGTGAGAGGTTTGAATACAAATATAAGTTCGATGCGTATACACAGCTCACGACCTCAAGAGCTCAAATATACCTGATGAACAAGGACAACGACAAATGGCAACGTCCAAAGCAAATGTTTCACAAAAACCGTGATAAGAGCAAGTAGTGTGACTTTCATGGTGATCACGGTCATACTACCGAGAACTGCAGACACTTGAAGGATAACTTCGGAAGATCCGATAAGACGGGGTTACTTCACTCAGTACAAAGCTCAGTCAAAGAATGGGGATATGGTAAAGGCTAGTAACCAGAATGTGCAATCGTGGATTGCTGAAATCCATGTCATAAGTGGCGGTCCGATTCATGGCGGCAGTGTGAACGGAGCAAAGGAAAGCTTGAAAGAGTTCAGGAACCAGGTGAATTTCAATTAAAGTATGCAATGGAGAAAGCTGCTAGTGATGACGGCCATGTCTTTCACAGTACAGGACGCGAAGCACGTCGTCTACCCCCATGATGACCCTTTGGTGGTCACGTTGAAAGTATCAAACTGCATGATCCACAGAATTCTTGTAGATGGAGGAATTTCTGCAAATATCTTGTATTTCTCAACTTTTGAGAAGCTGATGATTGGTCGGAAGCATTTGAAGCCTGTTCGCTACCCAGTAATAGGGTTCACGGGGGCGTCAGTAATTCTCGAAGGTTTGATAACCCTACCGATCAGAGTAGGAGAGGATGGAGATGCCAAAGATGTGATGGCGGAATTTTTGGTAGTTGACGTACCAGGAGCTTATAACGCTATCATCGGAAGCCCCTTTATCCACGACGTCCAAGGAGTTGGGTCAACTTACCATTTGACTATGCTGTACGTTTCCAATCTTGGGACGACAGCGAAATTAAGAGGAAATCAGGAGATGGCAAAATCATGCTATCTGAAAGCATTGAAAATGCCAAGAAGAAGAGTTCCTAGTAGAAGAATTAAATCCGCCAACTCATAAACAGAGGCGAGCTCAGAGGAAAGCTCTGGCAAATAAAGCGGAATCCGAGAAGGGGGATGAAGAGATGATGGAAATATCAATGGAAGAGCTGGAGTCTAGGCCTGAGGATACGCCAAGACCCAAGCTAGATGGGGAAACAAAGCAGGAGATGCTGGCTGAAGATCCGGCAAGGATAGTTGCTGTCGGTACGGACATGGAACCAAAGGTCAGAGTCAACCTGGTGACTATCCTCAGAGAAAACGCTGATGTCTTCGCGTTCTCGGCAGATGAGATGCCGGGAATAAACTCGACCATAATGGTACATCGTCTAAATGTGGACAGCACTATCCGCCCGATTAAGCAAAAGAAGCGGAATTTTTCAGTTGAGAAGAACAAGGCCATCAAAGAGGAAGTTGATAAGCTGTTGGCGGCTGATTTCATTGAGCCGTGTGATTACCCAGAATGGTTGGCCAATGTGGTCATGGTGAAGAAAGCTAACGACCAATGGAGGATGTGCGTAGATTTCACAGACCTCAATAGAGCCTGCCCAAAGGACTGCTATCCATTACCGAGAATAGACCAGTTAGTAAACTCTACTAGCGGTCACGCACTGCTAAGCTTTATGGATGCATTCTCGGGCTATCATCAGATCAGCTTGCTCGAGGCCGATAGAAAGAAAGCAGTGTTCATCACGGACTGTGGTGTGTACAACTATAAGGCGATGTCGTTTGGGCTCCGTAATGCAGGAGCGACGTACCAAAAGCTGGTCGACAAAGTATTCGCGGATCAGAGGGGGAGAAACATAGAGGCATATGTTCACGACTCCATCGTCAAAAGCAAAACTGATCGTGAACACTTAGACGACCTAGAAGAGACTTTCAGAACATTAAGAAAATACAAGATGAAGCTCAACCCAAAGAAATGTGTCTTTGGGGTAAGAGCAGGGAAGTTTTTGGACTTTTGGTAAGCAAGAGAGGGATTGACGCGAATCCGGAAAAAGTTCAAGCCATCGTGGATCAACCTGAGCCAAAAAGCGTCTAAGATATTCAGAGGCTGACAGGAAGAATGGCGGCCCACACTCGATTCATTTCAAAATCAGCAGACAAGGCTTTGCCTTTCTTTGCGCTGTTAAGGGGGAATAAGAAGTTCGAGTGGGGAGAGGAGCAAAGCAAAGCATTCCTGGCGGTAAAAGAGCATCTGAAGAGCTTACCCACCATTACAAGGCCCGAGACTGGAGACACATTGCAATTGTATATCTCGGCCTCGTCTAAAACGATCGCGGCCGTATTGTTGGTGGAAAAAGAGAAGAGGCAGCAGCCCATATACTTTGTCAACCACATCCTTAACGGCCTGGAGAGCCGTTATCAGTTGGTTGAGAAGATGGCTTTAGCTGTAATAATCGTCGCCAGGAAGCTCAGACCATACTTTGACTGTCATCCTATCCAAGTTCTTACCAATCAGCCGTTAGAAAAAGCTTTACAAAAGATGGATAGTTCCGGCCGTTTACTGAAATGGGCCGTTGAATTATCAAAGTATGACATATAGTATAAGCCCAGGACCGCCATCAAGGCACAAGCCCTGGCAGATTTCATTGTGGAAGCCTCCTATGAAGAAGAAGATGTGGAGAAAAAAGAAACATGGCTATTGGAAGTTGACGGATCTTCCACTGTTAGCGGATCCGGAGCTGGCATAGTGATGATCAGCCTAGAGGGGAATTCATACCAGTACGCCATCAAATTCGCCTTCCCGACGTAAAACAACGAAGCAGAATATGAAGCAGCAATTGCCGGCTTAAGGATGTGTTTGGCGGCGGCCGTTAAGGATGTGTTCTTGAAGACATACTCGCAGTTGGTTAGCGGGTAGCTAAAAGGAGAGTTTGAAGTCAGGGAGGCCAACATGCAGAAGTATGTAGAAAAGGCCAAGGAGTTGATTGCTCAAATGAATCACTTTGAGATTCAAGCAATACCTAGGACCGAGAACACAAAGACGGATGCACTGTCCAAGTTGGCCAGCTCTGACTCATTTAGCATTGAGAGGACCGTTACGGTGGACATCCTGAAGGAAAAAAGCATAGCGGAAAAGATCGTGACCGTCAACAAAGATAAACCAAATAGGGAAAAATGGTTTAGTGAGCTAGTAGCATATAAACTGACGGGGACGCTTCCCAACGATCCTTCGTCCGCCAAGAAACTGAAACGACAAGCAAGTTGGTACATCATATACCAAGATGAGCTATACAAGAAATCATTCAGTCTACCTCTGCTTAAATGCGCAACTGCATGGGAGTCCGTGAAAATCCTTGAAGAAATACACGAGGGTATTTGCGGCCATCATATTGGCGGCAAAGCTTTAGCGCTAAAGGCATTGAGAGCTGGGTTTTACTGGCCAAGTATGCCGGCGGATGCCCAGGGCTACGTCAAGAAGTGCGATAAATGCCAGAGATATGCTCCCGTCATCAATAGGCCCGCCAATAATTTGCAGCCCATCCTATGCCCGATTCCGTTCGCTCAGTGGGGGATGGACATCCTAGGACCGTTCACCACAGCGACAAGAGGTAGGAGATTCCTGATAGTGGGAATTACTTACTTAACAAAATGGATAGAGGCAGAGCCGACAACAAAGATCAAGGCAAATCAGGTCAAGAAATTCATCTGGCAGAACATTATGACAAGATTCGGGATTCCGATGGCTATCGTATTTGACCATGGCGTCCAATTTGATTGCCGTCCTATACAAGCCTTTTTAACGGACTTTCATGTAAAGTTTGGATACTCAGCCGTCTGCCACCCTCAGAGCAACGGACAAGCAGAGGCCGCAAACAAATAAATCTTGAATGCCCATGAAGAAAAAGCTAGATGAGTTCAAAGGAGGATGGGCCGATATGGTACCAGATGTGCTATGGGCAAACAGAACAACAGAGAAGGAGGCAACGGGAGAAAGCCCTTTCAAGCTGGCCTTTGGTGCAAAGCAGTGTTACCGGTAGAGGTGGGCTTGCCCCTTATCGGATCAAGCACCAAGACCTTTAGAAGAATGATCAAGCACTGAGGGAAAATCTGGACTTCCTACCAGAAACGAGGCTTATGGCAGAGCTGAAAGCAGCTGCCTACAAAGATAGAATCAGCAAGGCTTACAACAGGAAAGTCTTGGAGAGGCCGCTAGATGTGGGAGATCTAGTCCTTCGCAGAACAGCAGCCACTGGCAAGGCGCATGTTGAAGGAAAGATGGCTGCTAATTGGGAAGGTCCCTACATTATTGCCAAAAAGCTTGCTCCCGGTTCTTTCATTCTAAAGGACATGAACGATAAGGAACTTAAGAATTGCTAGAATGCTAGCGTCTTAAAGAAGTATTATGTTTGACTCGAAAGATGTAATCGGCCAAGAGCCACTTTTTGTTACATAAGTAATACAAACTTCTGCTAGCATTTCATCAAACGTCTTGTTACTTCCATATGTATTAACGGACCATATGATAGGTCAACAAATTAAATACTAACGGCCACATAACAGGCATGAGCACAAATCAAAAGTCATATGACAGGCTCAAAGTGCGTTAACGGTCATATGATAGACCTAGCACAAATCAAAAGCCATATGACAGGCTCAAAGTGCGTTAACGGTCATATGACAAACCTAGCACAAATCAAAAGCCATATGACAGGCTCAAAGTGCGTTAACGGTCATATGACAGACCTAACACAAATCAAAAGCCATATGACAGGCTCAAAGTGCGTTAACGGTCATATGACAGACCTAGCACAAATCAAGAGCCATATGACAGGCTAAGTGCGTTAACGGTCATATAACAGACCTAACACAAATCAAAAGCCATACGACAGACTCAAATTACACTTGTGGTCATATAAACAGACCAAGCATTAATCAGCAGAATAATAGATTAAACATGCTAACGGTCATACAACGATCATACATAAAGATTAAGGCCTTAGCGGAATAAGATATAATTCAAACTGCAAAAGTACTTTTCCATAAATTAAAAGCTACTGGCTTGGCGGCCAACTACAGAAAAAAAAAAAAGATGGCGGCCAACAAAAAGGCTTTCAGTTGGAGGGAAGTACTTGCAATAGAAATGGTAAAATATCATTGTTTATAAATGCCAACATGGGCCGAATTGAGAGTTGATCAAAATATTCAAAAAAAAATTACAACTTATAAACTGTTAGAGGAACAAGAAGAGCTGATAGAGGGCCGCCAAAAGCTTCAAGAGGGGGGACGTCATGATCCACCCGTTCGGGAACGGCTCGAGGATCCGCATCTCGCAATGGCAACCTCATCCGTGAACTTTGGGTCCCTCTCCCTGGGCGTGAGGTGTTGACCGTCGGCATGAGGGTCCTCAATAACGTTCCATTCAAAACCTGGAACAGTCTTGCAGACACATCTCATAGCGGCCGCCCATCCGCCATCATACCTGTTGTGGAGGGCCGCTACATATTCATCAGAATTTGTAAACTCAACAATAGCCTTAGCGGCCCCCTAGTCTCGGCCTCGATTGAAGCATCCAAAACAAAGAATCTCCTTCTCGTAGTTGGCGGCCTCCCGAGCCTTGGTCAATGCGGCAACATTGTCCTCGGTCTCTTCCAAAGAAAGCGCCTCGCGGCCTCGGGGTTAGCGGCTCGTCCTCCCGAGGCTCCAAGGCCACGGTCTTAGCCGCCAACTTCTCTTCCGTCTCCTTCAAGAGTCCCGGCAAGTCTCAAGTGATCGCTTGTAGCCATCCGCCGCCTTCGGTGTTCAACATATTGCTCAATCGGCCAAGAGCAAGATTGTTGGCTCCGAAAAGAGAAAAGAAGAACGTCAATAGGGATGCAGAAACAAATGGAATAAACTAAACAAAGTTAAGAAACGTACCACAAGCTTGTCATGAGCCAGCCTAGCAGCAGGAGTCATCAAGGACCCTGCCGGCCTGTCCAGGGGCAGTTGCATGCCCTTCAGGATCCGGTAAGCGAGAACGCCACCGTTCTCAGGGATGTCGGTGTACATCGATTCATCTTCCCTAATGTCCCGATCAGGTTGATAAATCTTACCGGGAACAACAGGCCGGCGAGAAAAAGAAGCCGCCAAGGATTCGGTTATCGGAACCTCCTTCTTCTCGATCCATTCACCGAACCGAGAAAAAATACCTGGAGACAAGTTCGATAAAAAACTCTGAGATGTGATCATCTCCCGGATTTTCTTGCGGATAGTGGAAAAGGAGCCCGACAGCCAAATAGCGCCGCTAATATGACCTTGGCCAGTGGTCGCGACCTCGTTATGCTCCTGGCTCTCCGAAGGAGCATTCAAGTTCAAATCTTCCACCTGAACTTCATTTATGGGGGCAGAAGCAGCAGGATCCGCCAAGGCTTGTCTTTTGTTGGCAGACGTATCTGCCGCGACCTGCTCACGTGGCCACCTTCTAGTCCCGCTACCCCTGACAACAGGTCGAGAAGTAGAAGACCTGAGGGGAACGGCAGGAGAAGGCAGGCCGCCAGGAGCAGCAACAGTGGTAGCGGCACCCTGAACAGGAGTGCGTCCCACTGTCACGCCACCACGACCACGACGGCTATTTTGGGGACCGTTACGATTTCCCCCCCGACGGCCGTTAGTGTTGCCGTGCATGGTTTCGTATTCGTCGGCGGGAGCAGGCTGCAAGTTCGTTGTCGGTTGGAGATTCTCGTCGACACACAGAGCGTCGAGATCAAGATAATCAAAGCCTGCAAAACGGCAAGAAAACAGTAAAAAAAAAATTGGCATCATCAGACGGGCCAGTCCGATAGCGTAACTTACCATTTTCATGAGTATGACATAGTAGCATCGCCGACAAGGGCTGGTTCCCGAGGATATACTTGGTATGAGGAAGCCAGTACTTGGGTTCCTCAACCTTAGACTGTTTCCCGTCCTCATAAGTGATGAGGTAGTCTTCAGTATCAAGATATGCAAAGGCCGTTAACTCATCCTCAGATAACGGAACTTGGGGTAGGTGCTCCATATGAGGACGAGGCTCGGTGAAATGGCGGGCGTATGGGGAAGTTCTCAGGCACCTGTAACCATAAGAAAGCATCCCGCCAACCCTTCAACCCTAAACCTTAGGGCCGAACGGTCATCTTCTTGTCGGCCTTATTTAACGACCATCAGCCTGTTTGCCTAGAAGAACCATTCTTCTTCAGCCAATGAAGATGTCGGAACAGGTTCAGTGTCTGCGGAAACTCTAAAAAGTGGACGGTCCAAATGTATGCGATCAAGTTGCGGACCGCCAAGGGAGTGAGTTGGACCAGGCAGACGTTAAAAGAGTTTAAAATCTTCACCAAAAAAGAGTCCAGAGGAAAGCGGAGGCCGAACTCAAAATGATGAGTATACACGGCCACGTGGCCGGGAGGACACTCCGTCACAATAGCCCCCTCTAGCGGAACTACTAACCGATAACCCTCAAGAAAATCATATAAATCTCGAGCAACTCTTGGGTACGCAAGATCAATGGCGTCCGAGACGCCAAGGCCCATCAATCTCCACACCGAGAGGACCGACACTAAAGTCCGCGGTAGCCAAAGAGCGTCGAAACCTATTCCGACAGCAACCTCTTCCTCCACTTCATTAAAGTTGTCGACCCTCCATTCAGCAGCATGGGAACTCTCCCCAATCACATGTGCCGATAAAGGCACGCTGGTGCCAATGTTCGCGGCCATAGAATCAGTCGTGTCCTCCGTAACGCGAACGACGGTGGTAAACGGACTCTTCATGAGCCATAACGGTAGCAATGGAATCGATGTAGTCACCTAAATCAATAATATGAGGGTTTGGAGCAACAGATTCCTGTAAACGGTCGTAAAAAATCTACGCTATCTCAACCCCAAAGATCCGCCAAGCTATCCAACCAGGCATGCTCTCTAAGAGGGGTTACATCAAGGCGGGAACAAAGATCGACCGGAGGATGCCTAACAGAACGCCTAGCTAGAATTTGATGCCTAAGCTCCCTAAGCGTCTGCCTGTCACCGCTCTGACTAGCGGACATGTATCTCCTAGTCAAGTTATGCTCCTCAGGAGTCACAGGGTCCTTAAGGAACTTGGATCTGAGTTCTTTTTCTCTCTCGGACGTGAGGGGTATGTCCGCTAACAGCCTAGTCCTCCCCACAGGGCTAGATACTGGTGAAGGATTGTTATCGGCCAGGGGGGAAGAGGGTTCACTCTCGGTCATAAACACATCACTAGGGGTATCCTGGCTACCAGACTGGTTCGACATGATGAAAACGCAAAGAAACTTAAGGAAACTTGGAGAAGAATTGAGGAAATACATGGAAACGAAAATTCGCCGGAAAAAAGTTAAAGCAGGGAGCGAAAGTTGCCGGAAAAGGACGAACAAAGTTTCCAAATAGCGAAATTGCGCAGAAAAACTCGAGCTTGAACCAAAGAACCGCTGGAAATGCAGAACAAGCACCAGCGAAGCACGAACCTTAAAACCCAGAAAAGACCCAGAAAAGATTCGTCGTGAAAAGACTAAATTCTTAGTGCAATAAAACCGGAAAATAAAAACTAGAAGATTTGGCAACTTTTGGAGCAATTTGAGCGAGAAAGGGTCGATTTTGGAGCATGCAAAGCTTCGGGTATGGAAGTTTGTCAGAGAGGAAATGAAAAAGGAAGAAGGAAAGCTTGAGAATGTGATAAAGAAATCCAGAAAAGGACAACTGCTCATATAAGTACGCGCGAAGCGGACGACTGAGATTGAAAAACTTCTCAACTCCCTCTCCAGATTTCTGCCAAGTGTCAAAGCACAGCAAAACCCTAATAAAGTAATGGGCGGGATTTTCGGAAAAGTAATCATTAACTTTTCAAAATTCTTCAACTCCCTGCAACGACACGTGGCACCCAACGAATCAACTTCTCTAAAAAATCGACCAAGATAACACTGGCTCACGTCCACCGACAACATCCTTAGCGGGCCAAGACCCCAAATGATCTTTGGGGGGGCTAGTTGTATGGGTATAACCCAAGAACGTTAGCGGACCTCCCTGAGAAGTCCGCGAACACAATGACGGACGCGAACGTGGCGAACGTCGCCTACAGCTCTAACAAGTCAGTTCATTGACATGGTCCGACAACGTTGGCGGTCGCCTAACAAGACAAAATAGAGGAATCTTCCCTTCTGTCAGGCGCACCACAACCGTACACGTGTAAAAGGATTACGCACCTTGTCAGAGGAATAGTACTTCTATAAATACCCCACTAGTACTATTCTGCAGGTACATTCTCTCACACTGACAATTCTTATCTCTCTCTCTCTACTTTCTCTCTCTAAATCCTATTTGGACACGTGCTGACTTGAGCGTCGGAGGGGTTTCCTCGCATCCCCCGAAGGTAGTTCACGTTTGTCTCTCGTGCGATTATTCACCGCGGACGCCAACTCCAATCCTTGACAGACTCTTTTCAAGACCGTCAACCGTTTCACAACAGAAACAGATAGGGTATTATCTCTAGCTGAATTGATCCCCAAGAAATCCCAAAAATCACGTACATATGATTGCTATATGGCAATGATAAGTGCATATATTGCTATATTTTTGGTCCCTAAAATTAGTCTTATAGTTGTCTTCTATGTGTTATTTAATACTCCATCCGTCCTAAAATACTCTTGACACTAATCAAGGCACGTGATAGGAGTTAGAAGTTAGTAAAAGTAATATTATTTTATTTTAAGGAGAGAGAGTGTGGGCCATGGTTAAAGTTGGTATGTAATAGGAGTGATATTATTTTATTTGGAGGAGAGAGAGTGTGGGCCAATGTTTAAAAGGTAGAAGGATTAAAATAATAGTGGGTCATAACCAAAAATAGAAGTGTAAAAAGTATTATAGGACAGATGAAAAAGGAAAGTGTAAAGAGTATTCTGGGACGGAGGGAGTAACTTTTATTGACTTTTATTAATAAGTGGGTTATTTATGTCCATATTATATTTTATTGAATAATTAGCTTAAATAGTTTGTTATTTTATTATAGGTGATTTACAAGTTTACTATGTCAAAGGAAGACAAGTAGACAACAAGAATGAAAGAAGAAGAAAATACTGCAAGCCCAAACCAATTACACGTGAGAAATAAAAAGGAAGCAAAATCCATCTTTTCTCTTACTTCACATCTCACTGGCAACTTCAATCAAAGAAAGTAGGAAACTTTCTTCCTTCCTTCATCTATTAGAGCAGAGTAAAGTAAAATAGGAGATTTTCTTATTTCCAATTCAACGACCAAATCAGTAAAGGAAAGGGAAATTGTTTCCTTGATTCAAGATTCTTCACCGAATTCAAGAGTCTAATTTAGGGAAATATGGAGCATATGAGATTGTTTCTTTTCATCTCTACAAGTAATTTCCCTAAAATTGATCATTGGGAATTTCTCAATTGGGTATATAAATCCCTAATTTTTACCATAAGAGGACACACAAGCAGAGCGACAGAAATTTAGAGTTGTGAGAGCAAGGTAGTAATACAAGGAGATCCGAGGCTACGAGATTGAGGAATATTGCAGAAGAGTGGTCGATATTGGTGGAGAATCAAGTGCAGCGGCTACCTTGAGTTAATCCGAATTTCATAAGTTTCTTTCTACTTTATTCTTTAATTCTCTAGTTCTTGTGATTGAACTTGGTTGTTATACTTGTTAATTAGATGTTATTTTGGTTTCTAATTTCTGATTTTGGTTTAAGTGTTTGAACGCTGAGTTTATTCACATTTCAATGTTAAGTATGGTATTTATTCAATTCATATGATCGTTGCTAGAATTAAAAGTTTAATACTTTATGCTTGTGATAGTGCACGATTACATGTATACAGTAACTAAGCTATGCTAGATTTCTATTAGGCGCGGCGTTTAATGGTTATTTAGATTTGTTAACGGCTTAATATTATTGTTGTGAGCGGCTCATGGTAATTTTATTGAGTTTATGAATTGATCTGATAAAGGAAGTTTATCGGGGTTGGCAATATTTTAGCAAGATTCTAAGTTTTTAGTGAGCTTAATAACGAACTGACCGCGGCGGTAGTTCGACAAC
The DNA here is from genome assembly GCA_947648045.1 of Beta corolliflora. Lineage (NCBI taxonomy): Eukaryota > Viridiplantae > Streptophyta > Magnoliopsida > Caryophyllales > Amaranthaceae > Beta > Beta corolliflora. The sequence goes on along the minus strand of CANSZD010000372.1, from coordinate 76,198 downwards.
CTAGATACTAAACTTATTATTGAACTAGACCAAATGACTAGGATTAAGAAACTAAGTTGTGTCTAATTTATCCATGATCGAACCTAAGTTATGTTGGTTGCTTGTTTGTCACTTGTGAATAGTAGGGTAGTATTTCTTTTATCTCTAAACTTATTTATATTAGTTACTCTAGTATGATTTCAAAACTCCCCATTCTATGTTCATATTAGTAAATAATGTATATATTAGTGTTTATATTCTTTATGTGTATAATAGTTTGTTTATGTTACTAGTTAAACTTTGAGAGTTAGGAATTTCAATAATCTTCTCGTGGGATCGACCCTTTCTTACCCTTTTACTAGTTGTTAATATTTTGAAGGACTAAGATAGGTTTTATAAATTATTAATTTGTGTACGGTAAACGACACATATCAAATTTTGTCCCCGTTGCCGGGGAGAAATTTTTTTTTTCCTAATGTCATAAGTTTAACTAATTCTACATTTATAGTACATAGTGGTTAATGTATATGCTTCTATGTGAGAGTAGCTGAACTAATGTACTCTTAGCATTGAGACTCCAGTCATTATTATAATATGCAGCCTGATGGTTAACTTGACATCTTATAGTGCATTATATAAACATATCAATGTCATGTTTGCATAGAACTTTTTGCATGATATTGGCTTGTTTCAACTCCTTGCGTTTTATTAGTTTGGATTATATGTGTCACCCTGGTTCTCTCCTATAATTACACTCTTTAGTGTTTCATTCTATAGTTTTGGATTTCCAATGCATTAAACAACTAATGTGACTGCATCTTAATAGTCTGTAAAATTTTCTTTTGCCTGTTAGTAGTTTTGCTAAGTGATTTTCAGATTCATACCAATAACTGTAAGAATATGACATGAAGGACTATGTCAAGAATCGGATTTTGTTTTAGATCACTTAGTATGTTTTTTTTTTTTTTTTTTTCATTGTTAATGAGACCGTGTGCGTTCTTCCCTTTGTGTGATGTTACTTGTACCTTTTGCTTCTGTTCTGCTTCTTATCTCTAGTTGTTAGTTAATTAACTTATTATATTTCTTGTTTCCATTATGACTTAGACCAATTGATTTGTCTTGCCTAGTCCATTTTGTCAAATCTGTCTCTTATTTATGTATGAATCTGGTTTCATAAATCATGTTAGACCCCTGTCTTCTTTAGGATTAGAAGTTTAGAGCTTATAATGATAATAAAAAAAGAGAAGTACACTTAAATGAGTATAGTGTATATATATATATATATTTATGGATAGGTGGTTAATATCATATGTGCCTCGTGTCTTAATTGCTTGAATATATTGGAACTATCCACCTAATGGTCTGGTTGGAACTAACATGATTATCAGCATATTTACATGATAATACTGGCTATACAATTGTTGCACGATAGATAATCATGTCCTATGCATATTTACCTTTAAAATTTTATTTAGAGACTATAATATATCATGATTTATGTCTTTTACTTGTTTTGGGGCCTGGATAAAGGTAGCTTAATTTAAGCAAAATTGGAAGCATTTGACTTCTTGAATAAAAAAACCTTATGAAGTTGCAGTTTAATATGTTTTATTTGGTGTGTTTTCTTTTTGGTAATGTCCATATATGCATGTGGTGTCACCTTATGCTGTATAAACAGTTGGTATATAAGAAATTTATTTGTGCGTTGCATTGCTTTACTTGATCAGTTGGTATTGGGAGTGACGACTAAGTGATAGAGTAGTCATGAATTATTTTTTGTTCTAGTCCTCAAATGTAGGTAGCAGTGGGATAATTAGAAGCAAAGAAAGGCAGTGTTGTCTAAATTGATGTTTACATAGGTACCTGATCGACTCTCTCTTGATTTTGTTTGTGCTCACTACTACAAAGCTTGCTTATATCAGTGAGTTGATTTTTGCTGCTGTATGTATGCAAGTTCTAGCTGCTCCTATTTATGCTTTATATAATTTTTGTAAATTGAACTTCATATTACCGATTTCTACATCTGTCACTAGTTTAATTCTTCCGTAAACAAACTGCAAATCACCTGAAGTATTTAATAGTTCTGAATATTCTGTTTACAGTACATGAACACACGCTTGCGACGTGAACGATTGTTGTTTGATCCAGAAATAGAGCGGACAGCCAGAAAAACAAGGAAATAATTCTTACAAAAACAACGAGAAGAACATCTTTATCTTGAGAACTATTCAAAGACGAAGAAAAGATGGGTGATGAAAGAACCTTGAAGGAGCTAGCTGCGCCTAAGTTGGATGATGAACCACTTGGCATCGTTCTTCCAACCTTGGAAAAACCTCTAAAGTTAAACTGAGGTTTTCTCATCCTTTTACCAAAATTCTATGGCCATGGAGGTGAGGATCCGAATCGATTTCTTAAAGAATTTTTGGTTGTTTGTTCTTCTATGAAACCTGAAGGTATTGATCTTAATTATGTCAAAATACATTCTTTTCCATTTTCATTGTTTGACATAGCTAAAGATTGGTTGTATTCCCATCCTCCTGGATCAATTACTACATGGGATGCATTACAAAAAGCTTTTCTAGAAAATTTCTTTCCTGCAAGTAGAATTGGATCCATTAGGAAGGAGATTTGTGGTGTCAAACAACATTCTAATGAGTCATTCTAAACAACATTCTATTAGGTGCGGCGTTTAATGGTTATTTAGATTTGTTAACGGCTTAATATTATTGTTGTGAGCGGTTCATGGTAATTTTATTGAGTTTATGAATTGATCTGATAAAGGAAGTTTATCGGGGTTGGCAATATTTTAGCAAGATTCTAAATTTTTAGTGAGCTTAATAACGGGACGGCCGCGGCGGTAGTTCGACAACCTAGATACTAAACTTATTATTGAACTAGACCAAATGACTCGGGATTAAGAAACTAAGTTGTGTCTAATTTATCCGTGATCGAACCTAAGTTATGTTGGTTGCTTGTTTGTCACTTGTGAATAGTAGAGTAGTATTTCTTTTATCTCTAAACTTATTTATATTAGTTACTCTTGTATGATTTCAAAACCCCCCATTCTATGTTCATATTAGTAAATAATGTATATATTAGTGTTTATATTCTTTATGTGTATAATAGTTTGTTTATGTTACTAGTTAAACTTTGAGAGTTAGGAATTTCAATAATCTTCTCGTAGGATCGACCCTTTCTTACCCTTTTATTAGTTGTTAATATTTTGAAGGACTAAGATAGGTTTTATAAATTATTAATTTGTGTACGGTAAACGACATGTATCGGGCAATGGAAACATTTGACAAAAATGCTAGCAGTTGTTCCTTTACGTCGCAGTGCAGGCTCCATTGCAAGGAACATAATTGTGTTCCTTGATTACGTAGCGATCTTGCATTGTTCCTTTAGGTTGCAGTTCCTTTGCAAGGAACAAAGATGTGTTCCTTATGACCAATATTAAGATTCGCGATGTAATACCCCATATTTTGAGTATTTATTTGATTAATTAAATATTTATTTTCTAAAATAAATATTTTAAGCAAATGGTATTTTAGTAATTTCACTGGTTTTAAATTATTTTGGCGGGGATATGGCGACAAACATGGATATGTTAAACTTTTGAATCCAAATCCTAGTCACAATTTTTATTGAATAAGTTTCAAACACTTAAATATTTAGTAATTATTTTCTCCTTTATGATGAAGATTTTTTTAAAAAAATTAAAGTAAGCATGAGGGTCGGCCACCCCATTTAGGGGTGAGGGTTTTCATTTTCTAAAATTTCCAAATTTATGATGGAGGTTACAAATCTTGAGATTAATCTCCTAATTTATGATGAATGTTACAAAATATTTAATTTTGGAAATTAAGTACTCCATATTCTACACCTATAAATACCCCAAACCTCAAGCCATATTTTCCACACAAAAACTTTGAAGAATCCAAACTCTCTTACTTCAAGGTTATTTCTTCTCTCTTAATCTATTTTAGTTTTGCATTTCTTATTCAAGTTTCAATTTTATTTGGTTTAAGTAAAAGATTTTCGAGTTTCTAAGTTTAAATATTTTTTCATGATAGGTTATGTATATAGTTAATTTCTAGGAATTCATGTTTAAGTTTATGTGATAAGTTACTTATTGGATTTTATATTATTGGTGATTAGGAGATCGCTCAAGCATAAGACTAAGTGAAGTTGCTAGCATATAGTCTTTGTGCAAAATCAAATAATGTTATGTAGCTAGATCTTTCGAAAAGTGGTTTTATGTTTTAAAGTTGTTTATTGATTTAATGGTTGAATTGATTTAGAAATTTAGTTTAAAATGGTTACAACATCAAATTGTTTACTTTTGGAAATAAAAAGAAGGAATGATATTATCAATGATATTATATATATGAATGTTTTGTTATCATTTTTTGGAAATTTAAATTATTATTACAAGGAATGATTTGAATGATTTTTATGAACTTTGAATGTTCAAATAAGTTGTTTATGAGAAAAAGAGATTTATTCATGACTTATAAAGTCATATTATTATTATTATTATTATTAAGTTGTTGTTGTTGCAACTTGATATAGATCAGTGATGGGATGACTAGCTTAGGGGAGTGTGCACACTTAGGTAAAGGAATGGGATATATGAAGAGTAATTGTTTTCGAGATTATTTTATTCCAAGTTATTTGGAAATAGTTTGTTCTTAAAAGTTATCCTTGAATTATTAACTAAGGAGTTTGGGAAATATAAAATGTTGCGAACTAGTAAAAGTGTTACCTATCTTGTACATTTCGTACTCAGTTTTATACTAACGAGTATTTTTTCTTTTTCCTATTTGGCTTTACCCTGTTTATCTTTTTGGTAAACCGTTTTGCAGGTGAACTGGATGTGCATGGGAGCATACTAGGAAGGAGATCTTCACCTAGTTTAAGATGTTTTATTCTTTTTAAGTTGAGACAATACTTATTTCTAATAACAAAGAATTATTATTATTTTTAGTTAAAGTCTTCCGCTGCAAGTTATTTTGTTAGTTATTAGTTAGTTGCCGAAAGCGTGAAAGTCACGTGACGGTAATACTCCTAAATTACTCAAATATTATTTATTTAATTATTTATTTTAAGGTGAGTAATTTAGGGGTGTTACAAAGTCGTATCAGTTTTCCCGGTCTAGAGAAGACCAAAGTTGAACATTAAAATTGATGGGTCGACACAAGTACTTGGTAGTATTTTGGTGTAAAAATTGTTTATTTTTTATATCGTTTAGTGGATTTGATGCCATGAGAATGCAACAAAACTTACAAAACTGCCCGAACTAAATATATGAGAAACGATTTAGCTAGCTTGTAGTAAAATAGCCTCACTCATACATCTCTATTATATAAGGAAAAGGGGAAGATGGTGTCCCTCCCTCTTAAAATACTAAATTACCCTTAATGATCTAATGGAATGAAAGAAATTATAAAAGAAAACAATTTAAGAGTCCTTTCTCATTTCAATTTGTCATTCTAAACAAATTAAAAAGGTATATGCATCAAATATTTCAATCAAAAAAATTAAATGGATAAAATATCTTGACCTTGTTCTTACAAAAGAAGATGGTATACGTGACGTCCACTTTGGAAAGTATGAAACACTCACAATCTTGAATCTTTCTTTAATTCATCAAACCAACTTATTATGTCTATTCTTTTCGTTCAAAATTCATTCAAAAAAAAATAATTACTCACAACCTTCGTTAGTTTTTTGCATTAGCGAATTAATATATCTAAATTCATGTAACTATTAATCTTTCACATTTTAAGTGTAATCATAACTATAGTACGGATGGAGTATATATAATAGAATAACAAGTTTTGAAATTCACGTACGCATCGCGTGCGTATAAGCGAATTATTGATTATATAAGGCCTTTTTATTAGGTAGAAAAGATGAAGCGCCCAACCGAACCGACACCTTCCAGTTTCTTTGGTCGGACTCTCCTTGGGGGAAAGGGAGGGGGTAAGGAAACCTCACCCCTAAAGAGCGCCTTAGTGGAGTTTAATTCCATGGCCTTGAAGTCACGATACCAAACATTTACCACTAAACCAAATCTTTGCTTTGGTATTGATGATAGTATTATACAAGGCCTTGATTGTACACTTTCCCCCAGTATTTTTCTCTTGGAAGGGACGTAATACCTGCTTGTCTACCATATTAATTTAATGAAATAAATTATTAAAAAAAGGCATTGATTGTAATGTTTTTATTTCTTACTCTCTCTCTTTTTTTTTTATTTGCTACATTGTTGTTTTCACTAGTTTTTAGGAGATGTCCCTTTTCATCTTTTTTGGTGTACTTTTTGACCTCTTTAGCATTAAATGAGGTGGAAAAAAGTGAAAAAGTTATCTTTTGGGTGGAAAAAGAAAAAACAAATATAATAAGTATTCTTTTTGGTGGAAAAGGAGAGAAACAAAAAATAATAGTATTCTTTTTGGTGGTAAGAGTTTCCTAATAAGGAAAGTTGAAACAATGTAGCAAGTAAAAAAAAACAACCATTTAAGGAAAATGTAGCAAGTAAAAAAAAGCGGAGGTAGTATATTGTTAAGTGGATTTGACTCCATAAGAATGCAACAAAACTTGCTTCTCTGGCATGATGATTGCTCGATATGATATTGATTCTCATAAATTCATACGACACCGATGTTCTGAGTACAGCCGAAGAGTGGCCTGTGGCCCCGAACACGCAAAAGGCAGGGTAGGTAATAGGTATAAATGTAAAAAATTACTCCGCAATAATCGAACAATTCATAAAAAAAATGTCCAATAATAGAAGAAGAGTGGCGTGGAAGCCTGGAAGGGCCACGTGAAATAGGCAGGGTAGGTATAATAATTACTCCGCAATAATCGAACAACTCATAAAAAGATCAATTGGTAGATGGTGGATTCGTGTCTACCATCCTAATTGGTAGACAGGCGAAAACGCGCTTCAAAAAAAACATAAAACGCGTAAAATCAATAAACATCAACTGTTCCCAATGAGCATTAAGTGACCGCGAAACCATGGCCACCATCAATTGTTCTCCAATGAACATCGATCTCGTCGATTCTCGCTTTGTTGGCTTTTATCTTTATGTTTTTAGTTTGTTTATTGCAAATATTTATTTGTTCATTGTATTTTCTTTGCATTCGTTAGGTTGAGTGGTTTGTTCATCGGATATTTCCTCTTATGTTCAATCTTTTTTCTTTGTTGTTCATTCTTGATTCGAGATGTTCATTCTTGATTCATATGTTCATTGAGTCCGTGTGTTGTTCTTTTGTTCTACTTTCTTCTTGATGTTCTTGGTTTGTTCGTTGAGGATGTTGTTTTGTTTATTGTATTATAGTGCGGAACGACGCCGTGTGGAATGGTGCGCACCATTTAGATGGTGTAGACTCGTGTCTACCATCTAATTTGCGTAAAAAGATGTCTAATAATAGAAGAGTGGCATGGAACACGAGAAATAGGCATTATTCTTCAACATAGCGATAATTTTTTGTCTCTCCATATAATCCCCTTTTTTACCTTAGTTTTTTTTTATGATTTAATTCATTTCATTAAAACTCATAAAAGAGTTAAAGGCATACATTGAAATGCCAAGATTACACCACCTTGAACAATAAGACGAATACAAAAAAGCCAAATCCAAAACACTCCAAACACAACAAGAGCCTCTCGACAATATTACCACTAGAACGAGCTAGAAACATCACACAACTACCACATCAAAGAACCATGAAACACCCAAGCTAACCGATTGAGAAACAAAAAACAAGACAACATCAAACAAAAGAACTCATGAACTCCTTAAGACGCTTTTGAAGCAATGACACCATATTAACCATTGGGATAACCCTCACTACATGATCTCTTTGTTACTTGAACCCCATTTTTCTTCTCCATTTTCTGGCGGAACCCAAGATTCTGAAATAATTGTGATTGGTTATTCTTCTCCAAATTACGATTGAACCCAAGATGATTAAGCAATTGACATTGATTTTTCTTTTTTGGCCTTCGAAAAGTAGAACTTGGCACAACATTGCTCATAATAGAATTAGGCGACAAAACGAGCCATCACTAACAACCCCAACTGAATCTACTTTTGTGCCATTTCCTTTAGCACTAGTACAACCCTCATCTCCATCAACACAAACTGAACTTTCATTAATACACATCTCAGTTGCAAATAAAAGGGTACTTGCATTGCCACTCAAACTCTCTCGGATTTGCCGATATCTTCTCCTTGATAACACTAGCATTTTTGAAAGGGTCACCGTTTCAACATACTAGGTTCCTTAACATGATGAACCTTGCTCTCTAAATTAGGACGACTAGAGCCAATCGCAAATTTTCTAAGCCTGAGCAAAGCATCCACTTCTAGCTTGAGCTCACTATCGTGAGAGAGAGGCGAACTGTCTTGTCGAAGAATAGCAAAAGAATCCAAACAACCAATCGACAAATCACCATCAATAGCAACAACCGGATGCTTCGATCCCTATTGAGCAACATGTAAAAAAGCATGGACAAAATCCCTCCAAGGATTAGCACTACTTAACGCAGGGACAAGAACTGAATACCAAAAACCCTTAATCTTCACACTTAACTTCAAAATCCACCCCCATCGATTACAACCAGATTGAATTTTCCACCAAAGGCAACCAAATCGTCTAGAATGCTCAAATTCAATCAACTTTGAAAAATCTTTAAGGACACTGAAAACCCATTCAATCAACTTAACCGGAAAATTACATTAGTTTACTATTTACACTTTATAATATAGTAACCCTTTTTTCTCACATACTCACCCTTCCAATCTATAGTTATTCCTCTTTTATATCTATTATTTTTTAATATAGTGACCCTCTTTTTTCATAAATCACATGTACTAGTCGTCTACATTGATCTAAGTGTGAACCACGTCCATATAAATTTTTCGAAACATGAAAATGAATGAATCCGCAAAAGCGCAAACCACATCTATATTCTAATGATCGACTATTATTAATCTTTGAAAAAATGAGAAAATTACGAAAAAGAATAAAATTTATTAGGCGGGCTGGCAAGACATCAGATGTCATACAAGTAATTTTCAAATACAAGTAATCTTCTATTTTAGATGTTTCATAATACTCCCTCCGGTTCCTAAAGATCTTCCCTCTTTCCGTTTAAGTGCGTTTCCAAAAGATCTTCCCTCTTTTGCTTTATTCCTTATTTGGCAAAATAAATTTCCCTATTTACCCTCTCATGTCACTATCATATGGGTCCACAATTGCACTTTATTATACTTTATTACCCACTCTCTCCTCTATGATCTTACTTTATTATACTTTATTACCCTCTAATCCCCTATGGTCTTACTTTATTATACTTTATCCAGGACCCACATCAATGAATCTTCCTTGGTATCCGTAGGAACGATGAATAGTAAGATCTTTTAGGAACCAGGAGGAAGATACATGCACAACTACCCTAATTATAAGCTAGCAAGACATTTGAAGTCGTACAAGTATTTTTCAAACAAAGTCATGTGGATGGTGGAAAGATTAATGCAAAGTGTAAAGTTGCCATCCCTGCTTGGGCTTGGAACGAAAAACGCTTGGCCCTGTAATCTAATACCACCATGGCCTATAAACTTGGGCTTTCCCCATCCAAAATCGGCTTCATGAAAGGGAAGCCTACCCCAAGAGTTTATTGAGAAGTATGGATTGTTCTCATCACGAGCCCCACGTACAAGATTGGTTATATCAGATTGCATTTCTAGATAATCAATTGCTGATCTTAAGTACTCTGTTTTTTCCACCTTTTGTAGTGCCTCGTGAACTTTACTCGCAGCATACCATAGTGGCTTGCTAGTGATATCACTTGCTTTTGCAGTACAAGCTGTGAAGAAAATTACATTACCAAAATAACCTTGCGGTAGTGTGGGATCTCGTAATCTCGATCGTCCATCAGTTGGTATATGGAGCTTGACACATTGATCGCCAATTAAGCCGCGTGCTTTGCATGCGCACCTCCACACATGTCCGGCTAGAATCTCATATGTACTTAGCTTGTAGTTTTCTACTTCTTGGGATGGGAATGTTGCTTTTACTTTTAGGGTATCTACCTGATCTTTAGAAAGTTTGAACAGGCATTCCCTTGACATTTCACCTAATTTTATTATGACATCGAAGAAAACATAGAATACGTAAAAATAAGTTCAGTGCAATAAATATAAGTTCAAATTAGTAAGAATATATTCAGTTAAAAAAAAATAGGGAGGAGTGAAGATCGCCGTTGTACTAAATACAAGGTACTAATGTAAATCATTTGGAATAAGTATAGAAGAGACTGCACAATTAGTTAGCTCGTGACTCACATTGATTTCCCTTGGGTGGTATAGCTGGCTCGTACTCCAAATGCTGGAAGCTAACCTGAGGTGGGTCACGCGGACCTAGGTAGACAGCCCGATCATGGAAGGGTTGAACGTTAAGTTCAAGCCCCCTAGCAAGTCTTGCCCATGAGTTGATGAAGTATGCATATCCAATTCCATCAGCCACATAATGATGTGTACCAAAGCCAATGGAAACACCACCACACTTGAACCGGGTGACTCGCAACATTAGTAGGGGGAACGACGAGAGTCCGCCCGAGTAGTCGCACACGAGCGGGACCAACTTGCGGAGTTCAGTAGTGGGCATAAAGTCTCCAAAATCTGCAAGAACATTAGTCGTTTCGACCTCTACAAATGAGACGCCGGCCGCATTGCAATCTATCTCAAATCGACTATTTTCCTCATTCTTCTTTACTCTCCCCGCTAGCGGATAAAATGGTACTAAAACTCTACTTAAAGACTCCTTCAAGATTTGCGTGTCAAAACTTTTTGATGCATTATTCACCTCTTGTGGACTGTAGATGAAAAAACTAGCGGTATGTGAATAAGGCGTGGGAATCATTAAGTCTAGGCATGAGAGCCAAACAACATGTCTCGGAGTTTCCTCTGCCGGGTACACCATGATGGATTCTTTCACGTTGAAGCTCATTTTCTTTCTCTCTTCCCCTCCTCTTTCTTTTAGTTGTTTTGCTTTTGGCTGATCTGCACGTATTTGTAGAGCTATTCCTCCTTAGACTATATAAAAGTGTGGAGTTACTAACACTGTAGCTTATCAGCAGTGTTCTACCCTTTTTGCCCTTAATTTGCATCTGAAATTGCAAAAATGCCATTCTGCCTTGTTTTGTTTCTTCCTGTCTTTCTCTGTTTATATGAACGATGAAGCTATGGATCAGGTCGTTTTCGCTGTCGCCAGCAAGAAGCCGGCTAAAGCTATGCTTAAGGAGTTGTAGAATAAATAACTAAGATATAAGATGAAGTAAACGACTGGTGGAAGAAATGATAATGCAGATTTTTTTTTCCACTAACTCAAGAAACATAATACAAGCTTGTATAACTGTTTCGGTTGAGAAACGGTTGACGGTCTTAAAGAGAGTCCGTCAAGGATTGGAGTTGGCGTCCGCTGGTGAATAACTGCACAGGAAGCAAACGTGAACTACCCTCGGGGGGTGCGAGGAAACCCCCTCCGACGCTCAAGTCAGCACGTGTCCAAATAGGATTTAGAGAGAGAAAGGAGAGAGAGAGAGATAAGAGTTCTGAGTGTGAGAGAATGTGCACTTGAGAATAGTGCATTTGACTATTTATAAGAACTATTCAATCGACGGAGATGCGTAATCCTTTTACACGTGTACGGTTGTGGTGCGTTTGACAGTTGGGAAGATTCCCTTATTTTGTCTTCTTGGGCGACCGCCAACGTTGTCGGACCACGTTGATATGCTGACTTGTTAGAGCTGTAGGCGACTTTTACAACGTTCGCGTCCGCAATGGTGTTCGCGGACTTATCACAGAGATCCGCTAACATACTTGGGTTATACCCATACAATAACCTAAGCAGTAACAAAGCAAAACATAAAAATAGGAACAATTATCCCATAACTGAAGACCCACTAACTTCATTAACAGACCCACTAAAAACATAAAACACAATAATGTTTTCCTCATATTCTGCCACTAACCCACTAACTTAGCCATTGACTTTGAGTTGATTAAGAAACAAACCTACTGACCTTAGCTTTGACTTAGCAAACTAACACCCTAAATCAATGCAACTAATATTTGAATCATTCCAACAGGAGTTGCCAGATCTTCAGAAGTTTGCTTCTTTGATGTCCCCGCCAAGTAATAAGAAGTGGGTTTGTTTAAGGAGGTTGCAACTGATTTAATCACTGAGGTAGTGCTTGATCAGGTATATTTTCGAGTTTTGAGCTCTTGTTACTATGTCTTTCATTTTGAGTTTCTGGATGTTGTCATGGGTTTTAAGTGATTATGAATTGAAGAATTCTTTTTAATGTGTATAAAATTGGTTTTACTTATGTATGATGGTGTGATATGCCTGTTTGTGGGATAATTTGAGTTATGGTCTTTGGTATATAATATGCTGTTTAATATCGAGATCATAAGTTTACGAGTGTCATCGGCAGTTGTTTCTATATGAGATGGACCTTTTATTAAAAGTTATCAAAGTCAGGAAAAGTGCTTTATAAATGTTGTCTGAGGTGTTCTATCCTCGACGTCAAAAATCACAAAAGTGTAGAATTATGACCAAGCAATATAGAATTTTTTACTTCATTCATTGGTGAATTATTTTAATGTGAATATCAGGAAGATAACCTGCATGTTAGTTAATTTCATCTGCTAAGTTGTAGGTAGTATGATATATTTCCAAGGATGTTTTGATAGGTAATGGTTTTTGTATTTTTAAGTTTTAGTTATTAAGTTCATGCTGTAGAAAGGTTGGATATATAACCTTTACAGTAGCAGTCTCTAATTGCTTTGTTCGTATCAAATAAAACCAATTACCAAGGGGACTAAAAGTCTCATGTAAATTATTGCAGATAGCTTGGTTTCATGAGCATTATTAATATAATTAAGATCGACAAATATTCTGACTTCAATGTCAGTTTTTTTTTGTTAGTCAGTTGATTACACAGGAAGTTTGGGCATAGACCTATTTCTGTTGACTGTTGGTTCCTCTGATTACCTTTTCCAGGCCTTGTTTAACTTGATGTACTAACATATAGCCTTGTTAATTTGAGATATCTTGCTCTTGAGATAAGTGTCAAGCTTAGCTAGATCATCAGGCATAAAAATTTTCGAGTTTTGAGCTCTTGTTACAATGTTCTTGGATGTTGTGATGCGTTTTAATTTTTATTTTTTTTTTTTTTTTTTTTTTGACATCGAGAAAACGTACAGGAAATTAAAAAGTAATAAAAGGAACCATTGCCATCCTACAGCGTTGAGCAAGAGCATGAGCTGGCGCGACCTCTTTCCTACTTACCTTCATGATACGACACCAAGTGAAAGTTGCTGCGAGCTTGCGAATGGCCATCATAGTATGAGAGAGTTGAATATGCTGAAATGAGGAAGATTGCAGGTTGCGAATCAATTGTGCTGAGTCCGTATAAACCATAATGTTATCAGCTGAAATGGAGCGGGCCCAAGTTAGAGCTAGTAAACAAGCTCGCGCTTTTGTTTGAAGAGCAGAGGAAGCGAAAATCTTTTGACCATGGCTTGCATTAAAAATGCTGTCTGGAGAAGAAGCAACCCACGCACTTGAGCCTCTGTTGGTGTTGCAGTCCCAGGCACCATCAATACGAATTAGAACCTTGGGGTAAGATGTCGGAGGGCTACCAAAAGAGACCATAAGAAAGCCCGGCGGGGAAGCGTCCTCCGGCCTTTGGATACCGAGGCAACACGAGGCCGTACAAAAGTGAGATGTTGTTGTTTGCTGACTTCCAGAGTATGGTGCAGGCCCTCGAGAGTAGCACGAATTTGGCGAAAAACTTGATTGTTCCGAGTGATCCAGATAGCCCAGAGAACTTCAATAAACAAAACCAAACGGGGGCTATTTAAACCATCCATGTCGCGATAGTTCAATACTTGTTGAAGAAGCCATTCGCCAAAAGGCAGAGTTAAGTTGTCAAGAAGGTTATTGCTATTTGGCCTTAAGAACTCATCCCAGGCGTTTGACGCGAGAGGACAAAAAAGGAAGAGATGTTGGCGAGACTCCGCTTCACATAAGCAGATAGGGCAGTTATCCGACTCGCCAATTCCCCGTTGAAAGAGATTTTCTTTGAGTGCGAGGCTATTGTGCCATAGTTTCCAAAGAAACAATTTCCTTTTTGGCATGATGTTCAAGCTCCAAATAGTGCGAAAGAACCGAAACTAAGATGGAGTTGTCATGCTATGAGTATCATTTTGCTGTTGTTGGAATATTTGTTGTTGTTGTTGAAGTATGAACCCGTAACCTGTCTTAGTCGAATAAATTCCAGACTGGGTCAGCGGCCAGTAAAGTTGATCCGGAACTGGCGAGGTACTTGGAAGCTCAGTCGATAAGATCCTTCTGGCGCTATCAGGAACAAATAGCTTATAAATTTTGGAAATATTAGACCCTAGAGTACCAGGTAGAAGTAAATCTGCTACCCTAAGACCAACGACCGCACCAAGAGAGACCTCATCTCTAAGGATGGGGATATGATTTTTCAGCCATCTATCCTTAATAGCTAAAATACTGCGACCATTCCCTACTTTCCAATCGCAAGTTTGGTGCAAATGACCGGCCGCTTTCTGTAACCCCAGAGCTCCCCGAGAACGTTGGCGGTGGCCGAAGACAAGAGAAAAGGTCGCCTTTGGCTACGAGAAAAAACCTTCGAGGCCAAAAAGTGAGGATTTTGCTGAAGACGCCAAACTGTTTTCATTAGTAAAGCCTCATTGAAAGCACCAATACTACGAATACCTAGCCCCCCCATTCCTCTTGGCATATGAAGCACCAACTTTTTCCTCCAATGAATACCTTGAGAGTGGGAGTTGAGCCAGAAGAATCTTGCCAGCATACCATCAATCTTGTGAACAATGGAAGCTGGAAGTCGAAAGACCATCAGATGATGCATAATAGTGGCTACTAGTATGGAATTAATTATGATCAATTTAGTCGGCTGAGATAGGTTGCGATGTTGCCAAGAAGAAATTCTGGAGGATATTTTATCTAGTAGCGGGGTAAAATGTTGCACCTTGGTATCCTGCAAATCAACGGAGACCCCTAGATAAGCGCCGAAGGAGTCTTTACTGTTCATTCGAAGAATTTCTTTTAATTCCCTCTGTTTTCGAGCAGGTACATTGGGGCTAAATTTAACAAAAGACTTCTGAAGATTGAGCATCTGACCAGAAATGGAGCAAAACCGTTCTATCAGGCTTCTAATGTTGTTACAGTCGTCGGTAGAAGCTCTGAAGAAAAAAAGTGAATCATCCGTAAAAAACAAATGCGAAATTTTGGGCGCATGCCTACTGACCGAAATACCCTGAAATTGACGAATATCCATAGCCAGCGAAGTCATTCTGGAGAAAATGTCCATACAAAAGAGGAACAAGTAAGGCGAAAGAGGGTCTCCCTGACGTAGCCCACATGATGGAGTAAAAGGAGTCGTAGCCCTCCCATTAATCAAAATACGATAAGAGACGGTAGAGATACATTGTTGAATCAACTGCACCCACTTAACCGGGAAGCCATAAGCAGTAAGGATCTTGAGAAGAAATAACCAACTGACCCGATCATAAGCTTTATTCATATCAATTTTCAGAGCAGCTAAATAACGAGATCCAGATCTTTGCTTGTTGATAACATGTAATATTTCATGAGAAATCAGAATATTATCACTCATTTGCCGGCCCGGGACAAACGCATTTTGATAATTATCAATGAGTTGGGGTAAAAGGGGTTTCATACGATTGACCAAGCATTTCGAAGCGCATTTATAAATAACGTTACATAGACTAATAGGTCGAAAATGAGATACCTCCTCCGGGGACGAAGTTTTAGGAATAAGAACCAAGAGAGACCGATTCCATTCTTGAAGAAGATGATCCGTGGTGAGAAAACGATTGATAGCTTGAGTGACTTGAGGGCCAAGAGTATCCCAATAAACCTTGAAGAATTCAGAGGGAAAGCCATCCAATCCAGGCGATTTATCATTAGCAATATCAAACAAAGCATCCTTGATTTCCTGATCCGAAAAAGCCGCAAGAAGGGATTCCGAATCCGAGTTGGATAAAGAAGGAAGATGAAGTTCTCGGAGAACTAAATCGATTTGTTCCCCTGCAGGAAGCGGATCAGCTATAGGCGAAGGACTTGCCGAAAAGAGGTTTTTGAAATGATTTGTGATAAGATCTGCGACTTGAGAAGGATCATCAACCCAGTTATTTTGATCATCCCGCAGCATATAAATAAAGTTGTGTTGCCGCCGTTGCTTGATTCTATGAAAGAGTAATGAAGATGGAAGATCTCCCAGTTGAATATTCGTATCTCTGAGTCGCTGTTTCCAATAAGAATAAGCCAAAGTAGCATCTTCCATTAAACGACCTCGATGATTGTGAAAAATATGACCTTGGGCCAGAGAATCCAAGTAGCTACTATGCGAGGATAATTGCTCCATGATGCTTTTCCAATTTATGCCCCAAAAAAGGCGTTTGTCGAGGCATCATGATTTAAGGCGATGACGAACAAGTTCCAGTTTACGTGAAAGAGAATACATAGGCGAGCCAGAGATGTGCAGCGCCCAACTATGGCAAATAATATCCCGAACCTCCAAATTGTTCAAACACCACGTCTCGATTTGGTAGGGGCGGCACGGGGTTGTCTGAGGACGAGTAGCTTGAAAAATAATGGGAGCATGGTCGGAGACGCCTATAGGTAGGTGGCGAACCACAGAATGCGGGAAAACCTCCATCCAAGCGGGTGAAGCGTAAGCCCGATTAAGACGCTCCATAATTAAATCAGTTCCTTCTTGATTATTTGACCACGTAAATCTGGGCCCAAAAAAGGGGATATCATGAAGATGTAGCGATTATTTCCAATGGATGAAAGACTCCCAACCTCGAATATAAGCGGATCCCCCTAATTTATCTTCAAACTTATCAACTTGATTGATGTCCCCAATGATTAAGAAATTGGTATAATTGTGAAGAAGTTGGTTTAAATCATCCCAAAGTACAGAACGAAGATGATGTTGCGCTTCACCGTACAAGAACAAAAGGTGGCTTATGTTTCCATTACATGTTGATATTTTACAAAACACATAGTGGCTAGAGCTATGAACAACATCAACTTGGAAAGGGCCCCAACAAAAAAGAACCAGCCCTCCACTCGAACCTTGCGCATCAACACCAAAAACACAACTAGGATTAGTAAAACTTAAAAGACGACTTGCAGACTCTACACTAGTTTTAGACTCTTGAAGAAACAGAAATGATGGGTGAAATTGCGACACGAGCCAGCCTACATAAGGAATTGTGGGGTTATTGCTGGCCTTTAGACCCCTACAATTCCATGAGATGATGTTCATGGATCACTTGGTGGCTGCTCTGGGCCAGCCACGTCCCTCTTATCAGTTGATTCATTGATGGCAGAAAGAGAAATATCCATTGCAAATTGGAGTTCCATATTGTCCTGTGGTGAAGCTACTGCACTTTGTTCATTTACCTCGTCGTCGGAGTAGCGACTTTTTTTGAGACTCCAGCTAGAATCTGGAACCGCAGGAGAAGCCCCAGCGTGGCGTTTTTTGGGAGACCTCGAAGAGATCGAGGCATCAGCTTCCACGCCCAAGAGCTTAGCCATGGAAATATCAGTTAAAGCTTTAGCATGGAACGAAACTTTTTTATCCCTATACCAAAGGTTGAAGCCTCCTTTGGCATCCCACTCTTCAAGTCTTCGCTTTTTCTTGTTATCACGAGCATGGAAGGCATCTCGTCCAGGGACATGAAAGCTCGCAAGAGATTGCGCTCTATGAAAGAGATGTTCCCGTCGCCTTTTTCCTTCAAATAAAACAGACGAGCATGGCAAAGCAAGCACGACAGGTCGAGAAGTTGGTGGAGCTTGATTAGAGAAGTTGGTGGAGCCGCCCTTACTGAGCGGTGGGCCCAGTCACCCAAGCCCAAAGAAGGAAAGAGATTATGCCCAAAACCAGAACCAGATCGACGCGTGTCTTGAGCTACACCTCTATTGTGAAGCGTTTTAACTGATTATGAATTGAAGAATTCTTTTTCATGTGTATAGAATTGGTTTTACTTATGTATGATGGTGTGATATGCCTGTTTGTGGGATGATTTGAGTTATGATCTTTGGTATTGTAGGCATGAAAATTTTGTTAAATGCCACATAATTATTATTTGACTCATGAAAGTCAAGTGTTGACTTTTATTAATAAATGGTCATCAAAATTAATTAATTTGGGCTTGTTAATTAAATTAGCCTATTTTAATTAAATCATTTATTATTGGGTCAATGTCCATCAAATGAAAGTTTGACTATTAATAGGGTTTATGTCCATAAGGCCCAAGTGGCAGGCTAATTAGAAACCCTAGGTCAAGGAAGCTCTATAAATAGAGCTCCCTTCGTCACTTACAAGGGAGGAGAAGAAATCAGACTCCAGAGCCAGGAAAGAGAAAATAGAAGGCAAAAACCTAAACCTCTCACATCTTCTCTCTGCCAGTCCAGTCACATCAAGCTCTCTCTCCAGAAGAAGGAAACAAGATCAACCTTGGACGAGATCAAGCCTCGACGACCCTCATTCAAGAAAGTCAAGTCAAGTCAAGTCAATAGTTCGTGAACTCACCAAATTAGTTCATGAATTAATTAAATTCAAGTGGAGATTGAATCAGAGGAGAAAATAATAGAGATTGTACTCACAAATTCAAATCAATAAAATTAACTATTTTATTACATTATTTTGACTCTGTTTTACAGACCATTGTTAAAATTTGTGTTTACAGGTATATACTATGTTGTTTAGTCTAATCTTGAATTTTCGTAATTGCAATATAATTAACTTATTGAAGATGATGATGATAGGGATGATTTGGTTTAGTTTTCGATATGATGGTCTGACACCAAGGAACTTAGCTAATTTCAAGTATCTAAGTGTCTGTATGGATGCTGGTTACAATGAATTTTGAAGAGTCCCGCTGACTTAGGTTAACAATTTATAATTTTAGATCTAACAATAGTGCAATACATTGCTAGAGATGCCTGAGTTGTGGGGTATCTTCTTTTACTAAATGACCCTATAGGAAGACGATATATACCTAATTATTTTATTAGTAAAACATTTGAACAGAAGCTTAGAAAGCTTCGAAGAGGTTACTGCCTCTCTCTGTAATTTCTGGATTTGTGCTTTGCGAGTATCACTGGTCATTATGTAGGTTATGTGTAGAATTATAATGAACCTGCTCATGTGTTGCATGTATCATATACGGTGCCATCTGGAGAAGGAGCCAAATAAAGAGATAGTAGACTGTTCAATTTGCGGGTCTTCAGAACATCCTATCTCAGGTGATCTGAGCATACTAGAATCCCTCATTATGAAATCAGATGCACGCTACATGATTGTGATAGAGAAGGTATTTTCACCTCTATGGGTTAGAGTGGCTAATCTGGCCACCAGATGATAGGCAGTTCCATTTCCCAACAATTGCTTTGGAATGTTCAGCATGCCCTATTCCAACGATTGGTTGAAGATTGTTTCTTCAACTAAGTCCCAAGCATTGATCTTATTACAGCCAAAGGTTACCCAGATTTAGCTACAAGGTATGTTCCTAAGCTGTACAGTTGCCATTTTTGCAGCTTATAGGCAAGACACACTGATCAACTTCTGAACTTCCTCACTAGTCGTTTGACACAGGTTTCTCCTTCATAGGATTACAAAAGGTTTCCCTAACTTGCCCATTGTGGCCCTGGTTGATTGGTATACATTATCTCTGATCTCTTGTTACTACATCCTTGTTATGCTGATATGGTAATCTTTCAAGTGCCCACCTTTGAAGGAACCCTGCTGGATTAGGCATTTTGTGTACCTTCAAGTATGGAAACATTGGAATGGGACTCGAGGCGTACAAATATGGTACTTGCAGCTCGTACTTGTACAAGCATATGAATGATACTTTCTTGTGTAGTGGTCTGACTCCTATCACAATCTTGTGTTTCAGCTTGTAATGTGAGATGGTTAGGAGTGAGAGGAGATGATCTCCAGCAGATACCTGAAGAATCTATGACACCATTGAAGCCAAAGGACGAGCAGATTGCTAAAAGCCTTGCATCTTTGGATATACTTACGGTAGCTTATTACTGTTTTTCAGCACCAGAATAGTATAATGTACCTAGACATAATTTTACATCAAAAGTGGTTTTTTCTTGCTGTCGAAGCATGTGGTACTCAAATTGAGCACAATTTTGTCTACTGTAGGATGATTACCGGGAGGAGTTGTCACAAATGGTTCATAGCGGCCAGAGAGAAGATATCGAAGCTCTTTATTCTCATGGATATGATTTCTTAGGAAAATACTTGGCCAAAAAAATAGTCCAGACCAACTACATATAGTAGATGAACATTTGGCACATACCTTATCAAGAAGCCTATTAGTAATAGGCTAATAGCGAGTTTGGGTATTGGACAAAAAAGTGTTTATCACTTTATCATCATCGATCAATCTCGAATTGAAGATATGGAAGCTTATGTCTCACCAATACTATGATGTTTAGTCTAATCTTGAAGATATATGGAAGCTTAAGTCTAGTTATGTTCTTAGTCATGTTTATGCAATGTAATTAACTTATTGGAATTGTGTGCTAAGCTAGAACTATGAAATTAGAATGATTATCTATATTTTTAGAGTTAGAAAAATAGGTAATTATATTAATTTCATGTTTTTATATTTAAAGAATAAAAAAGGGAGTTTTTATAAAACAAGAATTTCGAAAATTAGTTTTAAAAATGAAAAGATTTGAATACAACTGTTAAAACATTGTTTAGTGATTTTCGAAAAAATGATTTGTAAAAACTGATTTTTTAAATAAACGATTTTGATAAATATTTTCGGAAAAAATTAATTTGAGCAATCTGATTTTAAGTTGGCAAAATATAAGGAGGAATCTTTGTTTTTAAAGAAAAAAAACATCAGTTTTATGAAATAAAAGATAATCCTTGATTTTGGAAAAGAAAAGATTTTATCCCTTAATTTTAGGAATAAAAATTATTCAACAAGATTATCATATGTTGAAGAATAGTTCTTATTCAGTTGATCTATATAAGGGATAAAGATCAGAAAAAGTTCACACGTTTTCTAGAAAGAGATCGATAAGTTTTTGAGAGCTGAAAACGGATCCCCATAGCACAGGGCATAGCACAGAGTTCCAGTGAGTTAAAAGTTCTTAATAACGATTGTAACATTCCTCGATTTGCTTATCTAAGAAGCACACTTGTGAGGACTTAATCTTTCTGTAATTTCATTATTATAGAGAGGAGCAATACCTAGAGTTAGGTGTTGGGGAACACTACTAGAGTTAGTAGTGGGGGAATCATATTGTATCAAAAGATTGATATTTTAAGATTCAAATAATAGATAGTGTGAACGTAGATCTTAGAGGTGAGATTGAACCACCTTAAATACCTGTGTCTTGTTATTTGATTTCATTGCTTTTAGTTTTGATACGAGTTCATTTGACATTAAAAACGAATCTGTGAATATTTAACAGTGTGAGGCACAATGCTAGAGTTTTGTTTTTGCGAAAATCGATTAGATTTTGTCACTCAATTCAACCCCCCCTTTCTTGAGTGTCACCTTGTACTCCAATAAGTGATATCAGAGCAGGCTATTCTCGAAAGGCTCATCCCTAGAGAATACAAGTCATGAACTTCCAAGAAGACTGTACTCTCAAGAAAGACACTCAAAGTGTCCGATTTTCAATGGAAAAGATTACGGATGGTGGAAGGCTAAGATAAGGATCTACATCCAAGGATCAGATTATGAATGCTGGAAAGTCATAAGAAAAGGATCAATCCTTATCCAAGCCAAAAATGCTGAAGGAAAGATGGTCGACAAAGATGAAGACGACTACGATTCAGTCGACTATTATATGCAAAAGCCGAAAAGAACTTCAAAGCTATGAGTATTCTCCAATATGGAATTGGACCTGATGAATACTCAAGGATCTCTGCTTGCTCTACAACAAAGGAAATATGGGACACTCTAGAATTGGCCCACGAAGGTACGAATGAGATAAAACAATCTCGAATTGATTTATTTGTGCAACAATATGAACTGTTTACCATGAATATGGAAGAATTAATTAAAGAGATGTTCACCCGTTTTACACTAATCATTAATGATTGCGTTCTCTAGGCAAAACCTATACTTCTGAAGATTTAGTAAGAAAGGTCTTAAGAAGTTTAACAAATCGTTGGCTTCCTAAAATATCTTCTATTCAAGAAGCAAAAGATTTGACAAAACTATCACTAGAACAACTAATTGGATCATTAATGACTCATGAACTTGTTTTAGATACTAAGACGAATGAACCAAAAAATAAAGGTATAGCCTTGAGAACTGAATTGGAAAGTGAAGATAGTGATAGCGATGATGATGTTGATCTTCTTACTAGGAGATTTGAAAAATTTCTTAAAAAGAACAAAAACAACAATCCTAGAAAAGGTGGAAATTTCAAAGGTAAGAGCACTACCTCTAACTTTAAGAAAAGTGCTATTAATTCTGGTTCTTTCAAGTACGGTGAGTACAATCACAGGATAAAGGAATGTCCCTTATGGGAGGATGAGAAACCTAAAGAAAAAATGGAGCAACCAAAGAAGGAGTTCAAGAAAGCAATGATTGCTGCTGTTTGGGGAGATTCGGATTCTGAAGAAGAATAGTCAGAGGCACAGTGCCGTGAAGCAAAATTATGTCTGAATGTTGTACAGACAACTCAGAAGAAGGCACAGTGCCTGGACGAATCTCACTTATGTCTTATGGCTAAGAATTTAACCTCACTTGATGAGGAGGAAGACAGTGAGGTAAGTCTTCTTTCTCTAAAACCTTCAATACATCTTCTCTCTAAAAACCAACTTGTTACTTTGCTTGGAAATGTCATTGACGATTGTAAGAAATGAATGATGAATTTTCAAACATGAAAAAAAGAAGTGAAAAACTTATCCAAGTAAAAGATCGGGTTGGAATTGGAATATAAGGACTTGTTAAAGGATTGTAAAGGACTAATGAAAAAGAATGTTGAACTTGAAAAAACTATTGAAGAGAAAAATGTTGAGTTAAACGCCTTAAGATACGAAAAGTCTCTCACAAAAGAAGTTGCTAATAACACTGTGCCATACACTGTGTTAGAAGAAAAAAACTCGGGTCATGAAAATCAAATTGAATCCTTAACATATGAGTTAACGGAGTTGAAAGAATCAAGACAAAGATCCAGAATTATTGTTCCACTTATGCTACCTCATGATGCTAAGTTAAGTGATGAACTTTATAAAGCAAAAAGAGAATTGGAAATTTCGAGAAAAAGAAATAGCGATCTAAACACTTCTGTTGAATTCTTGGAATCACAATTGCTTATTGCTCGAAAAATGTATGAAAAATGGTCAGCTGGTCAAAAAGCCTTAGACAATATATCTAGTTCTACTAGCAATCGAAACAGAATTGGTTTAGGATATAACGACCAGAGACACAGTGTAAGGCACAGTGCAAATAATTTTGAAAGAGACTTTCGTAAAAGAAAATATGTTGATTTACCTGAATATTTGATTTGCAACTTCTGTGGAAAAAATGGGCACCTTATGGTTAGCTACAATGTCAAGAAATAGTGTGTTGCGAAAAATGTAAAGTACGTGAATCAAATATGGGTTAGAAAAGATATGTTAGAAGCTCAACGAAAGAAAAAAGGGACCCAAGCAAATTTGGGTTCCTAAAACTAACAAGTGATCTTTTTGCAGGTGAATGTAAGAGGAAGCAGCCTATGGTATCTCGACAGCGGCTGCTCAAGACATATGATTGGTGATAAATCTCAATTCCTCTCACTAGTAGCCCACCATGGAGGGTGTGTTACTTTTGCCGACAACAAAAAGGAATAAATAATTGGTATTGGAAACGTCGGCAAATCCTTAACACACTCCATAAAGAATGTGATGTTGGTGAGTGGTTTGAAACACAATTTGTTGAGCATATCGCAATTCTGTTGAATTCCATGCATGAGTGTGTTTACAAGATAATTTGTGGCTTTGGGATTAATTTCTGGAAATTAGTTGAGTATTATGCCTGTTGTCCTCCTTTAAATATGTTAATTGGAGTAGGAGTGCATGTCTTTGTGAAACACTGTGAGAAAAAGTCTACATGTTATAAAAGGACTTGCAAAGGGCTATTGATGCTGTCCTAATAGTTTAATCCTAAGTTGCCAAACTAATAAGTTATATGATCCTAAGTTGCCGAATTATTGAGCTATGAAATATTATATGGTCTGCTTCTCCTTTAAAAAAAAGAAAAAGAAAAGAAAAGAAAAGAAGAAGAAAAGCAGAGTAAGACACTTATTTTAGATAAATCCTAGACTTCAACTCAAAGGTGAAGAAAAATATAACAGTTTTAATGGTCATTACTTTGGTCACCATAATTTTTGAAGTTAAGTTATTGAAAGGGAATAGATTGTTCAGTGGCACAGAATCACATATAGTGCCGCAGTGAAGAAAAGTCCTATGGTGTTTACTTGCGAAAGTTGAAAATCTGAGAAGAAAGGTTTAAGCACTTGTTGAGCCAATTGCCATTTCAGATCTTCAAGCTTGCATTACCTATCTTTATTTTACTCGTTTAGCCTACCAGCCATGATCCTTCATGATTATTTCTTGCTTCATAACTTCAGATTGTGAGTTGGATTATTTTTTGCTTCATGACTTCGGATTGTGAAGTGGATTATGACATAGCACTAGCATCACTAGCTTACTTGCTTGAGCTACTTGCTTATTTTGTTGACTCTATCTCTTTTTGTTTAGCTAGACATGTGTTTGCTCTCCTTTTTTATAATGTCAAAAGGGGGAAGATGTGTATAATACTGAAACTAATGATGGGAATTAATCTATGACAAGTTATCTAAGTTTTGTGTGTTTGATCAAAAGTGGTGTTATGTTGTTTTTAAAGTGAAAAGTGGTGTTATGTTTCTCTCTTAATATGATTAATGATGCATTTTTTTTTGAGGGGGAAGTATTATGTGTTTGTCATCATCAAAAAAGGGAAATTTGTTGTGACTCTAAATCTGAATTTATTTTGATGATGATAAACACTTTTTGCTATAACATGTATGTATGTAACAGTGATCTAAGAAAGCTAATATCAAAGTTGGATGTTCATGAAAGCTCAAGATCTTGAAGATATGGAAGCTAAGCTTAGGTCTAGTTATGTTCTTAGTCATGTTTATGCAACATAATTAACTTATTGGAATTGTGCGCTAAGCTATAACATGAAATTAGAATGATTAACTATTTTATTAGATTTAGGAAAATAGGTAATTATATTAATTTCATGTTTTTTTATTTAAAGAATAAAAGGGGAGTTTTTATAAAATCTGAATTTCGAAAATTAGTTTTAAAAAGGAAAAGATTTGAATACAAGTGTTAAAACGTTGTTTAGAGATTTTCGAAAAAATGATTTGTAAAAAATGATTTTTTAAATAAACGATTTTGATAAATATTTTCGAAAAAATTTGATTTGAGAAATCTGATTTTAAGTTGGCAAAAGATAAGGAGGAATCTTTGTTTTTAAAGAAAGAAAAAATCAATTTTTTTTTAAATAAAAGATAATCCTTTTTTTTGGAAAAGAAAAGATTTTATTCCTTAATTTTAGGAATAAAAATTATTCAAGAAGATTATCATATCTTGGAGAATAATTCTTATTCAGTTGATAATCTATATAAGGGATAAAGATCAGAAGAAGTTCACACGTTTTCTAGAAAGAGATTGATAAGTTTTTGAGAGTTGAAAACGGATCCCCATAGCACAGAGCATAGCACAGAGTTTCAGTGAGTTAAAAGTTCTTAATAACGATTGTAACATTCCTCGATTTGCTTATCTAAGAAGCACACTTGTGAGGACTTAATCTTTCTGTAATTTCATTATTATAGAGAGGAGCAATACCTAGAGTTAGGTGTTGGGGAGCACTACTAGAGTTAGTAGTGGGAGAATCATATTGTATTAAAATATTGATATTTCAATTAGATTCAAATAATAAAAGAGTAGGTAGTGTGGACGTAGATCTCAGAGGTGAGATTGAACCAACGTTAAATTCCTGTGTCTTGTTATTTGATTTCATTGCTTCGCCGTCTTCAGATCGAGACTCCTCCTTAATTCATCCTTCACCGTACTCCGTCGTCAACAAATCGTCAGATCTCAACACTTCATTCGTCTTCATTGTCTTCATCGTCTTCAGAGTGGATGCGTTCTTCGAGTTAAATTCAGTCGCACAAGATTTCAGTCGCGTTTCTTCGAGTTCTTTGAGTTATTGAGTTTTTTATTTGATTTTTTAAGGTTGTTTATCTGATTTTTTTAATTAGGTTTATTGAGTTTTTTTATTTGATTTTTAATTAGGTTTCTTGAGTTGTTATTAGTGTATTTGATTTTGCTCAATGATGTAAGTTTGTGTTGGATTTCAGTTTTAATTTTTGTTGTTGTCAGTTTGTGTTTTATTTCAATATCTAACGTAGAAATTCAATTTTTTTTGTGTTGGAAAAGTTGAGTAACACTGCTTAAAGTTTATAAAATTAAAATATGAGTATTGGACTTTATAATGAATCGCTCAATCTCACCAGTAAATTGCAAAAAAAAAATTTTGTTTTTACCTAAATATATTGCTGCGGGTTTGCCCCACAACCGCAGCAATAGGTTAATATATTGCCGCGGTTTAAAACTGCATCAATAGGTTAATCTACTGATGCGGTTTAAAACCGCAGCAGTAGATTAACTCTATTGCTGCACCTTGATTTACGGCGGTGCAAAATCCGCAGCAATAGGCCACTTTAAGACCGCATCAATACGCATTTATTCAACTAGTGATGCATGTCTAACACGATGGGTGCACAACACATGTAGGTAACCCCATGAAGTGCATTGATGCTTTGGTAAATTACAGACACGGTTGTATTGCGTATGCAAACATTAGTCCCACCTTAAGCCGCAACCCCCCATGTGAAAGTCCATCCATGACCATGGAACATTGGTACGGTCCATAAGTAAACAGGGTGCGTGCCCATTTCCCAACCTAAGGAGTCAAGCATAGCAAAGTTCGATTCGAAAAGTTCGTGAGCAGGCTTGAAATATGTTTTAGCTATATTATTTTCCATATTATAGAAATTAAATGAAAATTATACTTGTGAAAAACTCAAAGTAAGTAGTCTAAACCTATTGATAGAATATATGTAATATAATTTCTAACTCAAGTAGAGTTTTAAGATATATTGAACTAGAAAATTTAAGCTCAAAAAGCCCGAGACTCGACTCGAGTTCAAGTAAAAGTCTTACGAGCCAAGTCGAGCAGAGAAACCCCAGGCTCGGTCTCGGTTCGGCTCGTTAACACCCCTAGCCTAAACCCTGTTTTATGGCTCTATGGATGTTATTTCACACTACCCGATTATTCAGGAGTTTGGTTAGGCGTCAACGTTATTTTACTAGCTAGTTGATTAGACTAATTATTATCAGTTTAGAGATGAACATATGAGATCATGCACGTGAATAATATATGTCATATATAGATTTTTTTAGTTTAAATATTAGATAGTTGATTATTAAAGTAATCTAGATGTGATATTATCATATTTCCATCATAATAACATTTTAATTGCCCTTCATTGTTTGTACTCTGATCATTATTGTTTTCCGATGAGTATCAAATTATTATATAGACGTATAAAATCAATTATGCAAGCAAATCGAGTTTTTTCGCATTCTTATCTAATCAAATTATTTTTTTGTAAGTCTTTTGTAAGATTGTTTTACAATAAAAGTATGGTAAGATTAACTCACTTTTATAAGTTAAAGAGGTTACTTTTAGATAATGTATTACCTTGTATTTTTTAAAAAATCACTTATATTATATAAATGATCTCTTTAAGATACTAAGTTATTCTCGTATTACCATATAAATCATAGTAAAAAAGTGTTATATGACGTTTTGTATTTTTATAGAATTATTTGGACAAGGGACAGTGTGTTGGCAATTCAAGAAATCAAGAACAAGATCTTCCCACATTTTCCATACATTATTAAAGTATACAAGTGTTATATGAGATTTTGTATTTTTATAGAATTATTTGGACAAGTGACAGTGTGTTGGCACGTGAATAATATATGTCATATATAGATTTTTTTAGTTTAAATATTAGATAGTTGATTATTAAAGTAATCTAGATGTGATATTATCATATTTCCATCATAATAACATTTTTATTGTCCTTCCTTGTTTGTACTTTGATCATTATTGTTTTACGATGAGTATCGAATTATTATATAGACGTATAAAATCAATTATGCAAGTGAATCGAGTTTTATCGCATTCTTATCTAATCAAATCAATTTTAGTAAGTCTTTTGTAAGATTGTTTTACAATAAAAGTTTGGTAAGATTAACTCACTTTGTTCCTCAAAATCGTCACTTTTTTAGTTTAAGCGGTTATTTTATAAGTTAAAGAAGTTACTTTTAGATAATGTATCACCTTGTATTTTTTTAAAAATCACTTCTATTATATAAATAATCTCTTTAAGATAGTAAGTTATTCTCGTATTACCATATAAATCATAGTAAAAAAGTGTTATATGAGGTTTTGTATTTTTATAGAATTATTTGGACAAGTGACGGTGTGTTGGCAATTCAAGAAATCAAGAACAAGATCTTCCCACATTTTCCATACATTATTAAAGTATTCCCACTTTTGTTTCTTCCTCTACCAATCCGTGAACATTTTAATTATACACAATGATTCATCCAAAATTTATAGAACAATCAGTTGCTCATTTATGAGCTTGGACACATTGGCTGGCTGTTTGCCAGTGCTGACATATTGCATCCACGCATCTAATCCATCACATGTGAAGGAAGTGTTGGCGTCTTATCGTGAGAGGCCATTTTGGCCTCTCATTTTGGTATCTGGAGGTACCAAAGTAAGAGTTACTTTGGTACCTCTAGTACCAAAGCTCGAGAGGCCAAAATTTTGGTATTTGAAGGTACCAAAGTAAGAGTTACTTTGGTATGCACTGCAGTGCTCAAAGTTGATACTGCAAGAAGATAACCTGCAAAGTCTCAAAGTTGATATCAAAGTTCACTTACACTTGGGTATCAAAGTAAGAGTTATTTTGGTATTGGTACCAATTTTACTGAACTTAATTTGGTATAAGTTGATACCAAAGTTCAGGGTCAGTTTTTTGTCTTTTTACGTGAAATGTCAAAAATGCCCATGTGAGAGGCCATTTTGGCCTCTCACGATGATACGCCTATCCAACCTCATCAGCATGTTATTCCCTATTAAATGTTATTTTGTCTTTTTATGTATTATTTGTAATTGTCATTCTCATGTTTGCTATGTTTTTCTGTGGTACCTTATTATTATTATTGTTTTTATCAATGATTGTTTACACGACTACACCAACTCCATCTTGGCATGTAGGCTTTAATGAACGGTAATATTATTGATGGAGGATTTATTGTTGGGCTGGGTATCTCATCAGATATAGAATATAACGTAATTTTATCATTTGGGTGGATCCAGTATCCCGTTTAATGCTCTTCAACAACACATATTACATATTGCTATTACCTACCGATCAACCTCAGATCATTGAAATGAATAATCAAAATCATTGGAGTGGGGTATCCAGTCTCTCGTTTAATGCTCTTCAACAACCCCTATGACCTACCATCTATTACGGTATTACCTACGGAGCAACCTCAGACGATCATTGAAGTCTCATCACTATCGTTAGCACATTTTAAGCACTTAATGGTGTGGCTAGTTGATATAGAAGGTTAATTATTGTATTTTAAGGTTATCAACTAATATATTACGGATTACTTTCTATAATAGTAGGGGTTACTGAAAATTGTTGGAGTTACTTATGTCTTGTGTTGAAGTTACTTATTTTAGGGGTTATTGATTAATATAATAAGGGTTTCTTATGTCTTAATATAGTTAGTTTGTGATTTTAGGGGTTATAGATCAATATAATTATAAGGGTTTTTAGCTGTCTTAATATAGTTAGTTTGTCTTTTATGCGCGCGGCTATATGGTTATTAACCGTACGACCAGTCGCACATAAGACTTGATGTCTAACAAGATGGATTGCAAACCTACATATGAAAAAGAAAAGAGAGTTGATAGAAGGGCATGAATCATGATGTATAATATGCACTTCATCATTTCACCATTTAAGGTTATTTATGTGATGTGTGGAATTGGTTTAGTAACTCTCGTTTAGTTAATTCTAGCTGAGAGACCACCTTTTGTCATTATTGTTGGTATTTACCGAGTATGATTGTTTATAAGTTGGTGTGGCTCACAAGTTCAATGTTTGGTATTGAATTAAATATAAAAGTATATATGTATTGGCTTTGAAATACTTATAGGGATACTATGTTAAGAGATTATGGAAGTTATTTAATATAATATTTTTAATATATATGTCAATTGATGCAAGCACAAGCTAGTAGACAAAAGACTCACCATCACTACCGTGTCGCCAATTTGCCATTATATAACAAATAACAGTAGAGATGACTCAAGTATGTGGTAGGTGGAATGGCTAGACATAAAGGGTGGGATATAAAGAAATTAAATATAGAAATTGGATCAAGTATTTAAATAATTACTTTATTTTTATTTCTAATTTTTAAGAATTCTTATTACTATATAAATACAAATATTTATGACATAGGATATATTTTAGAG
Source organism: Beta corolliflora (assembly GCA_947648045.1). Taxonomy (NCBI): domain Eukaryota; kingdom Viridiplantae; phylum Streptophyta; class Magnoliopsida; order Caryophyllales; family Amaranthaceae; genus Beta; species Beta corolliflora. The sequence continues at coordinate 45,386 of CANSZD010000372.1, read as the reverse complement.
ACCAAAAATAATTGTAATAACACTCACTTAATCTCTTTTATTATGTACCTAATCCACTAACTTTACTATCATGGACAATTTTATTAGAATGACAATTTCTCCGGTTAATAATTAGTCTACTTCCTATTTATAATCAATATAATAATACTATAATCAATATATGAAAGTAAATGAAGTTCCATATCAACTTTTACAATAAATTACACACCTATAGACCTTATAACAAAGCCTCTTAAAACTATGTTTCTTTTTAGAAAGCTTATTTGGATAACTTGTAATTTTTAGCATCATGTGTGATATTCCTACGTTCATTTTTACTTGAATAAAGTTTAATGTAGTGAATGATGTTGAACTCAGAGTTTGTTAGTAATATAGTTTTTATTGAGATGTGTAGAATAGAGTATCATTTCAACCTACAAAAACCCTTATATATGTAGATTTTTTAGAGGAGAAAAAAGAGAAACTTGGAGAAAATTAAAAAGACTATATTTTTATATATTTTTCAAACATAAAGGAATAAACAAAGCTGCCTTTAAATAGACACACAAAGCACTACTAATAACATGTCCACTATGTAACCCACTACTTGCTATCCCACTAAATAGACCATTATGTATACCACTACTTATTAACTCACTAACTAATTATTAGCAACTAGTCCTAACTATTAGGAAAACTATTTGACTAATTTTGGAGCATAATCCAACACACCCCCTTGCTCCAAAATTTGTAGGAGCCAACATTAAACATTGTGTCACAATCTTGCTTGATGGTAATTCTTCCCGCATGATGGACCTTCAAAATTTTTTCTTAATTTTCATGGAGCACTTCTCTCTATTAACATGGAAGCACTTCTCTTCCTAATGTAATGCACTTCTCATTACCATCTTCAAATTTGTTGATGCACTTCTTATCAACCTTCAATGAATAGAGCACTTCTCTCCATAAACTCTCTTCGACGTAGTCTTGCAAATTTGACCACATCCACTACTAGAATTCCGAAAACCCTGTCTGCATTGACTACGACTTCCACCATTATCATATTGCCAATTATCTGATTTTCTTGTGAAGGTTGCCCCATCACCATAAATATTTTCTCCCTCTTTTTTATAGTGACCAAAAATAATTTCATGGCCTTAAAGGGAACCCATCCACACATCTAAAAAAAAAACCATTACTTGCCAGTTGCCATGGTTGATCACACACACTCACAATTTTTTTTTTGTTTCTATAATTTTCTCTCCTAACTTTTTTTTATCTCTCTTTCTCTCCTTTCTTTTTCTTTCTCTTCTTCATTTCTCTCTATTTTTTTGAGGATCTAAGCTGATCCTCTTGATACCATGTAGAATTTTTAGAGGAGAAAAAAGAGAAACTTGGAGAAAATTAAAAAGACTATATTTTTATATATTTTCAAACATAAATGAATAAACAAAGCAGCCTTTAAATAGGCATACAAAGTACTACTAATAACATGTCCACTATGTAACCCACTACTTGCTATCCCACTAAATAGACCATTATGTAGACCACTACTTGTTAACCCACTAACTAATTATTAGCAACTAGTCCTAACTATTAGGAAAACTATTTGACTAATTTTGGAGCATAATTCAACAATACTGTTTTGTAACATAGTGACACTTATTTTCATACAGTTACCCTTTCTTACATTAATTTACCATAATAAAATTAAAACATTTATGACATATATAGTAACTCTTTATTTTCTCATATAGTCATCCTTTACAACCTAGTTGCTCATCTTTTATGTCTATTGTTTTTGAACATAGTGATAATTTTTTTTCATAAATCACATGTATTACCATTTGGTCCACATAAATTTAGTCTGCACGACCATATAAGTATTTTTTGGTATAGTGGTCAATAACCTAGACTAAATCCTGGGATTATGTTGCTATCCATTGGATTTAGTTGGTTATATACTTTTTTATTTATATTCTTTATCTTTTTTTAGGAATGCTATTTTTTTGAGGTACAATAGAGAGTATCTAGGGCACCCTTCTCTCAAGGGAGACACCTAATAAATAAAAAATAACAAAACTATTTTCTAAGTTCATGTTTGAACCTACAGTTTCATCCATAGAAGCAACAACAATGGAGTGATGCTTTTTTGATAGATAATATGCTGCCCTATTTGCTTCTCGATAGACATGACTAATAGAGCCAACATTTAAATGGTGAAGAATGAAATGAATATCATCTATAAGAGTCTGAATATACCATATGCATGAGTCGAACCCTTGCAGAATACGAATTATCACTTGGTTATTTCCTTTAATATAGATGTCTCGAATACTCTGAATTGCTAGTAGAAGGCCATTTATGAGTCGCCAAGATTTGGCCATGAGGGGGGGGGATGTGTGGCATAATCAACATTTTTGCGCTTCAACAATGCGGCCAAGATCGATAATTGATAAGAGATAGTTTAGGTTAGAATGATTGCCTTGCCTTTCTCATTGATTTTCATTGTGTATATACAACGTGAGGAGTATCCTAACAACTTAGGAAACCAACTATACAGCAACCTAGTTTCCTAAAAGAGAATATTTACATATATATCTTAACACCCTCCCTTAAGTTTGTGCGCTCGTGGAAGACAGGATTATGAGCAATGTGAGAAGCAGACTGACTATCACAAAATAAGGGAATAGCTTTGGGATGGTGAACACCTAAACTAAGAAGAAGACCCTTTAACCATTTTAACTCACAAGTGATAGCAACCATAGAGCGATACTCAGCCTCAGTAGAAGACCGAGAAACGGTTGGTTGCTTCTTGGTTTTCCAGGAAATAGGAGAGTGGCCAAGAAAAACAAGCCAACCTGTAAGAGATCGTCGAGTGATGGGACAAGCAGCCCAATCAGAATCACACCAACCCTGTAAGGTGAGAACACTATCAGCACGAAGAAGAATCCCTTGACCAGGGGTCCCCTTCAAATATCGAACAACACGTAAAGCAGCATCAAGGTGCTCCTGACGAGGAGCCTGCATGAACTGTGATAGAATATGCACGAAATAGGCTAAGTCAGGACGAGTCACAGCAAGATAGATCAAATGACCAACAAGTCGTCTATAAAGCTCGGGCTCCTGAAGAAGAGATCCTGTAGCAAGACCGAGCCGATGATTCGGCTCAATAGGGGAATCAGAAGGCTTAGCACCCAACAAACCGGCCTCGGAGATAATGTCCAAGGTATACTTGCGCTGACATAGAAATAAACCTGTGGAGCTCCGAGCAACCTCAATGCCAAGAAAATAGCGCAAAGGACCAAGATCCTTCATACGAAAGCAATCACTCAGATAGGCCTTAAAGGCCTGTTAAGCAGCGGAATCGTTACCAGCGATAATAAGATCATCAACATACACAAGCACATTGATCTGAACAGAGCCATTAGTAAAGGTGAAAAGAGAATAATCGGAGTAAGACTGCAGAAAACCATACTGACGAAGAGCAGTAACAAGCTTGGCAAACCAACAACGAGGTGCCTGTTTCAAACCATACAAAGACTTGCGCAAACGACACACAAGATTAGGATCGGAAGCACCAAAACCAGGAGGGAGTTTCATATAAACTTCCTCATCAATATCACCATGAAGGAAAGCATTTTGAACATCCATCTGATGGAGTTCCCAATGCTTAGAAGTTGCAATAGCTAGAAAAGCACGAACCGTAACCATCTTTGCTACAGGAGCAAAGGTCTCAGTGTAATCAATACCTTCGCGTTGATGATTGCCAAGAACCACCAAGCGAGATTTACGCCGATCAAGAAGACCAGTAGAATCATACTTGTTACAGTACACCCACTGACTACCAAGAGCACGTTTACCTGGAGGAAGATATTCCATAGTCCAAGTGTCGTTGCTTTCAAGAGCAGCTATTTCATCCTGCATAGAGCGCCGCCAATGCTCATCTCTCATGGCCTCCTTAAAAGACCTGGGCTCTTGAGTAGAAGTAAGAGCAGCAATAAAAGCACGATATTTTGCAGAAAAGCTATCACAATTGATATAATGTCCAATGGGATATGGAGTACCTGATGAGTGATTAGAACTGGATGAAGCGGGGGAAGGACTTTTTACAGCAACGGTATGAGTGACATAATCGCGTAACAAAACTGATGGAGCTTTTGTACGCAAACCACGCCCAAGAGGGGCCTCAGTAGAATCCGTGGTAGTATCAGGAACAAGTGGCCCAGTAGACAAAGGCCCAGGCGAGGCAGATGAAGCATCGGAGCTAGAATCCGAATTAAAAGGCCCAGTAGGGGCGCTGGTAGACGCGGGAGTATTAATAGAGGAGGCGGGTGGGTTTGTAGAAGAAGGCCCAAGAGGGGCAGGCCCAACGAGAGCATGGGGAGAGGAGGCGGGAAGGATCGGATCAAGGATGACAGGCTGGGCTGGATTTGTGGGAGGGGCAGGTTCATTTTGTGGAAAGTGAACGGATTCAGTGGGAGGAGTGTGGGCCTGTGCAGCGGAAGAGATTTGGGTCTGATCAGAGAGAGAGTGAGGAGAATTAGGGGAGTGGGCTGGGCTAGAACTGGACGTGAGAGTAGGAGAATGTTGTGTAGAAGATGGAGTATGGTCATTAGGGTAAGCAGTAGAGTCAATGACATCAAAATCAGGATCCACATCAAGAGCAATTTCAACAACATTTTCAGGAACAATACCAACACTCTCCGGAGTACCAAAAGGGTAAACATCCTCAAAGAAACGCACATCTCGAGAAACAAAAAATTCCTTAGTCTCAAGATCAAAGAGACGCCACCCCTTCTTACCAAAAGGATAACCCACGAAAATGCATTTGCGACTCCTTTTAGCAAATTTATCACCATGAGTTTTATGATTATGAGCAAAACAAAGGGACCCAAACACCTTAATAGCATCATAGGAAGGGGCTTTGCCCGTGAGACATTCAAAAGGAGTTTTGTTGTTTAATAAAGCAGTAAGAGTGCGGTTAATGAGGTGAGCAGCTGCAAGCACACATTCCCCCCAAAAATAAATAGGAAGATGAGATTGAAAACGCAAAGCACGACCCACATTCAAGATATGTCGATGTTTACGCTCAACTTTTCCATTTTGTTGGACAGTATGAACACAAGAGGTTTGAAAAATAATTCCCGTGGTAGTAAAATAATCACGGAGACAGTTAAACTCAGTCCCATTATCACTTTGCACAATTTTAATGGTTTGGGAATATTGTCGGTCAGCCGTGGCTATAAAGGACATAAACATGCTAAAAACCTCAGTTTTATCAACCAACAAATAGAGCCACACAGCTCGAGAATAATCATCAACAATAGTAAAAAAATAACGAGCACCACATGAAGAGACATGTCTGTAAGGACCCCATAAATCACAATGAACTTTCTCGAAAATACGAGTAGTTTTAGTATCACTAAGAGGAAACTTATCCCTAGGATGCTTAGCATAGAAACAAACGTCACATCCTTTATTAAAACTACCCTTAAAATGAATAACAGGAGGAAGTAACTTTACAACTTTCTCGGAAGGATGTCCCATACGACGATGCCATAAATCGAAGACCGAAGCTTCACCAGAAATAGAGACATGTTGAATGGAGTCCGTACCGCCAAAGTAATAAAGTCCGTCCCGCTTAACACCCGTTCCCATCCGCTTCATCGACGGGTCCTGAATAATGCACATATGAGAATCAAATTGGACAGTACAATGCAAATTATCACACAATTGAGAGATAGATAACAAGTTGCAATAAAGATGAGGCACATAAAGCACATGAGTGAGAACAATAGTACTTGATAACCGAAGCACCACGCTTGAGTGGCAATGACGGAAACTACCGTTAGGGAGACCAACGAGGCAATTAATAATAATATGAACATCAAATAACCAAGAATGATCACCCGTAACATGATGAGAGGCCCCGGTATCAAGAATCCAAGAGCATGTATCAAACTTACCAGTCAAACGGTTTTCGGGAATTTTTACATTACCGAACATCCCCGCAAGAACTTTCCACTGGTCAGCCGAGAAAAGAGAAGACGGAGGACCAGCAGTGCTTGAAGAAGTGGTCGAAGATGGCTCGGAGGTACTACCGAGAGCAGCAGCAGCATTGACACGAGCTGGGGTGCCACGACCACGGCCAACAGATTTACCGCGGCCACGACCACCTACGTCATGCCAATATGGGGGATAACCGATGAGCTCGAAGCACGTAGCAACGTCGTGTCCTGTCTTTTTGCAGTGGGAACAAACCAACTGAGATTGATCGAGACGATCTCCGCGTCCACGATCACGAGCCTGGTCCGCGCGAACATAAAATCCAACCGCTTCCGAGGGTGTGGATTCAAGCGGTTGAGTAGCAAGACGAACCCGCTCGTCTTGGATAAACATTTGGTACACCCGATCAAGAGAAGGAAGGGCTTCAAGAGCAAGTATTGAAGCACGGTTTTGAGAATAATATGGGGAGTAAAGTCCCACTAAAAATTGATGAACCTGGCGATCTTCACGCCGTTTGGCATGGCGGCTGCCAGTGTCACACGCCGAACAACATGAGCAAGCAAGAAGAGGCTCATGACGATTTAACTCTTCCCACAAAACATGAAGATTAGAATAATAAGTGGTGATAGGAATAGTTGTTGTCTGTTCACACTTAGCAAGGGAAGCATATAATTGATTGATTCGAGTAGCAAGCGAGCCTTAAGAGTATCCCAAAGGCGTCGAGGATCCTTAAATTTAGGTATAGAAAGCTTTACCTCAGGAGTAATAGTATTAGTAATCCATGAGAGAAGCATAGCTTGCAGCGCCGCCAATCCGAGGCAAGCATCGAGGGGAGGCAAGTGAAGTAATTCTGCCGTCAATGAAGCAGAATTTTCGACGGGCTTCAAGGGCCGTTTGAATGTCAGTCGCCCAGTCGTCATAATTATCAGGGCGAAGACGATTTGGAGTGAGAAAGTCGCCGGGCCTATCTTGAGGACCAAGATAGTAGGGAGAGGTGGGATCGATTTTTGGTGGTGGTGGAGACTTGTCACCGTCGCCGGCCATGGCTGAAAAGATGAAGGAGATCGTAACCTAGGCTGATACCATGATAAGAGATAGTTTAGGTTAGAATGATTACCTTGCCTTTCTCATTGATTTCCATTGTGTATATACAACATGAGGAGTATCCTAACAACTTAGGAACCCAACTATACAGCAACCTAGTTTCCTAAAAGAGAATATTTACATATATATCTTAACAATAATCTCGAAAAATAGCTTTGGCTGCAGCAGATGATTGACTAACATAGCAGTCAAAGTTTAATTTATAATGTCCATTGGGAGGAGGGTGCCAAGTAATAGAGATTGTGGAAAGAATGCTACTTATATGCTTCTTATACTTAGTGAAATTATTGTGAGGAAAGAATAAATATCTATTTGTGTTTTACTTTCTTCCACTGCCGGCCATACTCTCTTCTTCTTATGTCTTCTTTAAGATTCTACATTGTTGATTGAAAATTTATATTTTTACTGGCATAGATGTCATCATCCTAATATAGAAAGTAGATGGGAAAAAATTGTAATAATTTAGTCATTATTAATAACCTACGAGGTATTTTCTAATGTCTATAGTGCATTCAAGGTATGGTAGAGGATGTTCTTATGATGGATTTCTCATAAAAAAGGCCACCGTAAGAAATGAATGTGAGCCACTCATTTCGCCACATCATACACACAATAATGTTGACTGTACCGCGTGATTTAAGGAAGTTGGAGATAGTTTGGCCATGTAATTTAGGCACTTTAAGAATTAATTCCAAAATTTAATGTATTAAAATCTTTTCTCCATACATTGTATTTATTATATGATTTACTAACTTATACGGTTACTAATACTATAATAAAGAATACACGACATTATACGTTTCACTATACATTTTTTTTCAAGGTATAAAATTAGTAAAGAACAGAATTAAATCTTATATTATAAGAATTATAATATATGAAAATCATGACATACGAAATATTACTGTAAGAAACATTGGCACATATTATTTAAACTCCATTAACGTCTTCTTCAGTAGTCCAAAACCTCCATTATTAACGGCGAGCAACCTAATTTGAAGACGATTATATTGTTTTTTCAAGGTATACATAATTAAATCTGATCATATACGAAATTGTGCTTTACAAATTATACAACATGAAAATCATGAGATACGAAATATTACTTTATAAAACATTGACACTATTATTTAAACTCCATTAATGTCTTCTTCAATGAACCAGAACCTCCTTTATTAACGGGGAGGAACCTAATTTGAAGACGATTAGGGTTTCTGATTAATTTAAAGACATTTATGGTTCATAAAGTTGACTTGCAAAGTTATATGCAGCATGCCATTTAGACGAATAATTCTGAAATTTCCGGTGCCGTGGTCGAGTTTTTAGTTCAGTTGGCCGGCGTTGGTGGTATTTTCCGAATATGAATGGTGGAAGACAAATTGCCTTTGGTTTTGGTGCGTTGGACAGTCCCATAACTTGTTTTGGTCATAGCCGCTAATTGGATAGTGATACTTTTTATGGCTATGACCATAGTGTACTGTTCTCCTAGCATTGTCAATCGATTAACTCCTATTAGGTTTTAACTCAGCTTGGAAAAATATGTCGAAGGAACCTTATGTGAACATATTGAGATGTCCAAATATTGGATAGTGACAGTCCATAACTTGTTTTGGCCATAGTCGCAAATTGGATAGTGATAATTTTTATGGCTATGACCATCTTGTTATCCAGGCATTGCTAGATGCTTGACTCCTATTATATTTGTACTGAGGTTCGAAAAATATGTATCGTTGTTCGTTTATGAACCTTAATTGTTTGGTCAATGGTATTTCATGTTGTGGACATGTCCAAATATGGCACTTGTTTTGGTCATAGCCGCTAATCGGATAGTGATATTTTTTATGGCTATGACCATCCTGTTATCCTTGCATTGCCATATGCTTAAATCCTATTATATTTGTACTCAGCTTCGAAAATTATGTCAACTGCTATTGTTTGTGTACCTTAATTGTTTGGTCACTGGTATTTCACGTGATAGACATGTCCAAATATTGATCAAACAGTACATCGATATTCAACAACAGTAGGATATACTTAATACATAGGAAAAGGGTTTTTTATTTACAAAATAGCAGTTTTTTTATTTTGTGCCTCATTTGAACAAAAAAAAAAGCACAGAGGAATTTACAAAATGACAGTTATATTTGATAATACTATTGGTTTTACGCAATAACTGAAAAGGAAGAATATGATTTTTTATTTCATTTTTTGTTTCTAAAAAAGAATTAGATGATAATAACGTATATAATAATTAATGATCTGATATATTCTATTAGTTATTTGGATTCTCCAAAATATTCTTTTTATCATAATGAGATAATTAATGATCTGAAAGGAAAATAATTATTTGTTTAGCATATTTGGAAAGGAGATAATATAATATTATTTATCTTCATAAATTTAAACGAAGATCTCAAAATTATATTCTGCGCAATCTTTTTTACGTGGGTTAGCGGGTGGTTAGGATTTTAGGAAGGAAGATCTCAAAATAATTATTTGTCTAGGGTTTTTGCCTTGTGTCATCACACCAAAACCCACTGTACATCCCCCTCACTCTCGTTACAGAAGCAGTGGAATAACCGAAAATGGCAGAAGAGAAAAACAACTCCTCATGTGTAAGTATTACATGTTGGTTTTCTTTATTTTCCTTCATTTATGTAGCCAATTCATTAATAATAAGCAGCTCCAACGATTAATATTGTAATTACATATTCAATATAAATTATATAGATATGCGCTTGGAAAATATATCTTATACTTGTTATGAATCCGAAACCTGATTTTGCCTTTTTTGCCTTCATTTTGTTTGTGTAGAACTTGGGTGTGATTCTAGAAGCCATCAATGAAATACGCTCAAAAGTTACTAACATCGAGTTGTCGTTGGCTCAACTACATTCAAAGCAACATGATTGTCATGGTGAAGCCAATGGTGGAAAGTCACCAAAGGGCAATGAAGAAGGTGATTTCACACCGGGAGTACAAAAATCAACAAGAACTCCAAGTGCTAGTTGCGCTACTAATAATAGATCGAATTCCCCTTTCCTAAGGCCTGATGGTGGCTTGGTCGATTGCATACAAAAATCAAAAACTAAGCGTAAGCTGGACGTTGATTTGGGAGGACAAGAGGAGGAAAGTGCGAAAGAACCCTTAGAAATTGATTCATTTAGTATCCGAAATGTTCGTTTCAATGCGCCTGAATTTCCTCCAGGGTTGGAAACACTGAGAGACGTCAAGGACGAGGCAAAAAAAGAAGTAAAAAAAGCCGAAAAGCCTATTGATGTATCGAAGACTCCAAACACTATCTCAACATCAAAGGGCAGCGTTGACCTATCTGGTGGAGCGAACACTGTAGATAAAACAATGGAGAAGCGGACTCCTCGGCGAATAAAACAGGAGCATCCAAAATCTAATGAAACCATAAGTTTTTAAAGTGTATTGTTTTGTCAGCACTTGTTATTTCAAAGGTGATACTTATGTCCCCAATTTATAGACAGCAAAGCCCAAGGGAAACAAAAAGCGCAATTCAAATGCACAAAACGAACATGTACACCTTAACATTTGATTTGGCAATAATTTAGTAGCCAAATTGTTAATGCTTCCTTTTGGCCATACAAATAAATTTGTCTGGCCATTACCATATTACACTGTATATAGCAGGTAGGGGAAGAAGTAAAAAAAACATCAAAATCAGAATCTTCGCAGCCCATATCTTCAAAAGCAAAGAGGCGGAAGAAGTGCAACGCAAAAGAGCTTATTGTATTGCAGGTGCATTGTGGTCATCACATTTAACATTTCCAGACATTACCACACGCATATCAATTTTTGCTATTAAGGACTGACATTTGCTTGATGCATTTCCTGTTTAATTAATTTGGCAAGGATGAAGAGGTTGTACCTGGTAATGGTAGCCTTCCAGTTTCCAATAGACGAAGTTCAAACAAATTGGCATAGCCAGTATTCCATAAGTATCTACCTCAGCTAGTAGATCGGGACAAGCAAATATGCTTAAATCGTCACAAGTTTGACAAATATGACGAAGTGTATTGTCCAAGTGAGGGTATGACAGATTGACAGTTGGTGACTCTATGTGTGTATTTCCAGATGGATGGTTGTCTAATCATGTAAGTTGTCTACTCAAGTCTTGACTATCAGTACTACCAAATTTTAATTCAAGTAATATGCTTACAAAGTTGTATTTTTTTTTACAGTTTATCAATGTCTACTTATATGACATGCAACTGGGGTTAATGGAGACCAACTCCACGAAGATGGTATTGTCCCCCTCTTTCCAGGTACATTATCGATTCTGGGTTACACTAAAATGACTTTCGTACCTTGCGGTTATTTATTTGATCCAGACCATAAAAATGTTTCAGGGTGTTATACTTAAGTCCGATGAACGGAATCCATATAGTGGAAGTCAAGCCATAATGAATAGGTGTTCAGCCGTGAATGACACCTTTATCCCGGAACACGTCGAAACAATTGAACAGGTTTTACATATTTGCAAGTGTTGCAATTTATTTGAGATTTAATTCGTCTTATTAGTTAATCAGCTCTCAATATCTTCGTTTTTTGTAGGTTTTCATTCCTGTGTTAGATAACGAGGCGAGACATTGGTTCCTGTTGGTTTTCCATGTCTTCAAAAAAACGGTGTACATCATAGATTCACTAGGAGCCTCGAACAACCGCTTCAATCTCTCTGAGGAAATGGTAACTATTTCAATCTAACACGCTGTACTTTTCAAATGTAGTGACTATAACGTCCATAATAACTTTAATTTGATCAGATGAGCAAAGCTGCGACAGTTCTTCGAAGAAATCGCTTAGGCGGACTTTTCAAGGAGTACAAAGACTTTTTATATGACGTCGTAGATGTTCCGTTACAGCCAAATTGGTAACTCCAAATATACACATTTAGTTTAGTTATATTTACTATCCAAATAAACTAATCAAAATTACAAATTCACCTTTTCCAGTCATGATTCGTGGAATGTATGTCCTCAAGTACATCGAATGTGCCGATATCAAAGCCATGCAAGACATTACATATTCAGTAAGAACCTTCAGTAACTGTGTTGGGGCTAAAATGTTTATAAAATGCAATTAACTTTGTTTTCTAATTCACCAGACTGACGAGATGCGTGCCGAACGATTGAAGTGTTTGGCTAAACTAGTTACAAGCAAAAATAACAACTCGGTAAATATCATAAAATTCAGCGGTGTTGATTCGAGATGTGCTTCATAGTATATAACTGTACGCCGAGACAAAGTCTTCGTTATGTATAGTATCGTTAGCATTCCCAATTATTTTATACAACAATCTTTTAAAATTTTATATTCCCTCAAAATTATGTGTACGATTGTTGGAGAACTAAACTTTATTTCATTAATGTGTACCAATGTTTGTAGCAATGTTTATGGCTATGTCTAAACACGGACTAGGTCATTACTGAACAATGTCACGAGTAATGAAGTAAAATACGTTGTAATCCATGTGTCATGACTCATGAATACAAAAAACAATTACATATATACAAGTAAATCAACTTTTACTCATGAAACAACGGTTTGGTTCATTCTATTTGTTGATTCTTAGAGTACCTTTTTGTGTTGTGCCCTATAATGATCGTGGACATTAAAAAAATCATAATACAGACAAATATTTGAGTAACACAAGGTCCAAGTTTTCAACACAACACTTCGTTTTACCATACCAATATTATGTGTAATTCGATTGTTCAAGTAGTCTAACTGTCTTTCAGGTACATGCAGCAAAGTTTATGGCAATCTCCAACCATGATATTGGTCATTATCAAACAATGTCAGAAATGATCTCATTTAGAGAGTCATGTGTAAATTGAACTAAGGAAATGATAATTGCAAGTTGCAACTATGACAAACAAGTCTAGAGTATAGTTGTGTCACGAGACATTACCAAATCAGGAATAACGACAAATATTCGACAGTGCACAAGTAACACATGTTCCATGTTTTTAACACAACTTTTAGTTGCACAGTACAAATATGTCTAAGAAATAGCAAGGAAAATACACCAAGATCGAATTTCATTCTCTCAACCCGCCAGTGCCAACTTGTAGACAATATCTTTCAAATGATTTGCATCCCAATCAATCAACGATCTTAGAGTTTTTTTGCGGTGTGTTGCAAGATCCTAAGTTGTTGGAAAACATTTGCACACAATTAGTTGCTTTCAATGGAGCAACAATGCATGAAAACTATGCAAGGTTGGATAGGATTAACCATAGACATCCATTACCTCAAAGTATTTCTTGTTCGTCCACTTTCTCCTGTTATGTGCTTCCATGTATTTGATTACATGCATCCTACAGTCATATCTAAAACAAAAGTGGGAGACTTTAGAAAAACGCATAGCCGTCTCCAAAAACAAATTGTAATAGAAAAGTTGAATTGTGAATGACGTACGCGTTTGACTGTCTTGGGGTATTAACCTGCTTGATTTCCCAACCGGAAAATGCCTTGAACCTTTTCAGCCTCGCGTCCGACATGTTTGAAGACATAAGTGTGGACAGTTTCCTAATCTGTGTCAGAAATGCGGCCATTATTTTACATACACACGAAAACGTCCAACCAACCAGACAATAGAAGACGAATACCTGACATTTGGCATTCTCGATCCTCTTTTGCGTGTTTTCATCAGGGTTCGAATCAAGCATGTAAATTTTGGAGTCCTCGAAACAAACAACACACATGTAAAAATGATCTGGCTTCGGTATCCATAACGGAACCATGATCTACAATATATATACTATATTATTAGACTATTCCTCAAACCAAAAACAGCTATTAGCGGAACAATATAGGCAAATTACAATTACCTCTTTGCATTGGTCTGGATCATCTGGCAAGTATGATGTTTGCATCATAGGTGAATCCGGCAAATATTGTGATCCCTTCCTCGTCCTTTTCACATCCATTATCTTCAGTATTGAAAGAATTTAATAATATTAAATAGATTTTAGTTTCATGACAAATTTCAACCATTATAAACAGCAGCTCAAAGACATCGCAACTAACCCGGAGTGCCGTTGGTATGAAAAAAATTGTTTGCCTATTTATTGTCTCTCGAATCCCCACCAAATTGATGATCTTAAATAAATCCCACATTCAATTTAAGCAGCAATGGGTTTTCAATCATTTATAAACATTCTTATATATTTAATTTAGTAATGAATTCCTTACTTGTTCCGTCAATTCACACCCCGAACCCAAGGTCCATAGGTGTGTCCTATCTGCCGAGGTCCACTGTGACTTGAACAACACCTGGCTATTACAAAAGTAAAAACACAAAATTAAAGGTTCAAGTTCACAGAAGTTTCGAAATGAAATCGGCCAACAGATAAATGAAATTGAATTAACTTCACCGACTCACCCAGGGTCTTCCTTATCGGATAGAACAAAGTCCAACATTGCTTTTGTCTCAAGCTTGCATTTTCTCATCGCGGTAGCTATCGGAACATGTTTTATATGGAACGTCTCCTCTTCATCAACCTGAACTCATTGACATTACAGTCAGTTCACAACATATGTGAGCAACTATAAACAATGATGCTCAAAGTAATGTAGAAATTCTATATAATTACGTTTTTTTGGTTTGGTAATGTCCTAACTACTTTATCCAGATTGCATACATGAACAAGTACAGTAAATAATATAAATTCTGAAATTCACAAATTCTTACTTAGTCAACTAACTAACCTCTTCATCGTTTCCTTGAGTTGTTTCAATCTTTTCCGCAGGAGTTGTACCTTTGTTTGTTTTCCTCGTATTCTTTGTTTTTTGCTTCTCCTCTGGAGGATCCTCCTCTATCGTTGAGGCGTAATGCTCCTCATCTGCTAGGGAGGTCGTATTGGCTTCTTCGTGTTCGACATCATCAACCTTCTTATCATCATCATTCCTATCATCATCATCGACCTTCGTGTCATCATCATTCTTATCATCATCATCAGCCTTATTGTCATCATCATTCCTATCATCGTCATCAACCTTCTTGTCATTATCATCCTCTTTTTCCTCTACTTCAGCAGTTGCATCTCTCTCATCGATATTTTCATCAGGGACTGCGCCCCCTATTACCCCTACATCAGATGATTCATTCGCCGCGGCATTATCCTGCTTCTCCTCAATGCTTTTTAATACTATTTGTCGGCTTCTTGGTTTTCTCTTTCTTCCTCGACATCTCCGCTCCTTGACATCCTCAGGTTGTCCTTCATCCTCCCGTTCATAATCGGAATCATCCTTACACTCCTTAACATTTTTCGTACAACTCTTCCGTTTGCTTCCTTTTACAATTTCCTTCTTCCCCTTCTTCCTTCTGTCAACCTCTTGTTCATCCCCAGATTCTGCTCTAATTTCTTCTTCTTCGTCATCTACTGCTTGAGGATATGTTCTATCCACGAAGTCAGATACCAATTTAAACATTGCATTTACAGCATTACCCCAACGATCCACCTTGTCCAGTATTTGAGTAAACGCTTTTTTTACATTTTGTGCATGTGTAGTTGGAACCTTTCCTGTTATTTGAAACTTGTCTCTCTCGACCACCAGCAACAACTACACAGAAAAAGTAGGATATATATGAGTAAATACCTTTTCCAACCAAGGTGGAAAAAACATGAATAAAATTAGTGATAACCAAGTGTAGATCCTGTTTGGCACTATCCAAAACCTACTTCCCACGTATCATATTCAGATTGTCATACTTGCTAGATCTTATATGGTTCATGGCAATCTGTAGCATTAAAAATTCACCTATATGTACTTAATGGCAATGTTATAAATTAGGGACACTTACCTTACTCGTTTTGTATCCCTGTGGGGAGCTTGTTAATTGCATCATGCAATGCCTTTGTGTTTATGTCACTCCAGTCTCTAATCCTTGGAAGATCGTACTTCCATATTTCTTGAAGTTTGTCCTTCGGAGATTATTCACAGAAAATAGCCTGCCGAAGATTACAAACCATGAATTTACAACTTTGACACAACTGCCATTGCATTGTAATGCCCATATCAAATTCACAATATTACCTAAAAACAAACCAACCAAGTACACTATACCTGATCACTATATGTGTATATGGCCGGACATAAGAAGAGAATATAATTATAGTACCTTAGGAGAAATTATTAACACAATACAAATAGCATGTCATACCATTAGAAACAGGGTACATCCGCCCAATTGTTGTGGTGTGTCTCTCCCTTTGAACTCGATGATGGCCTTCACTGTGTCATAAAAAATGTGCTTCGCAAAATTCCAATTAGGAATAAGGTCTTCATTCAGAACGAGGTGAAGCCATTCTGGTTTTGGCTTGCAATTCAGTGTTGGTGAACACAGGGCGGTCATGACGAAGAGTGTGAACATACCCTTGAAACATGGGTGATCATGTTGTTCCCTTCTGAGTTGCGTGGCTATGCCTCTTACGTCCAACTGTAAAAACCCAACCAGTGATTCGTCGAGGTTGTCGCTCTTAAAGGCAACCTCCTCAATTGTAATTCCACTGTCCTTGAAGCCCAGAAGGTACTCAACATGTCTTGGAGTAATCAAAACCTTATCCCCATAAGCAGACAATGTGTTTGTCACTGGGTCAAAATGATCTATCACCCATCTACACATTATTCTCCTCAATATCTTGGTGTTGTAATGAAGGAGAAACTCAAACCCCAATGCCACCAACACCTTTTTTTTAACTAGTGGAAAACCTTTTACAAGAGTCACAAGTTCATCTAAATCACCCAATGGACTCCATGTACCCTGATATTGTAAAACTATCATTTGCCCAACAACAGTGATTTACAAATAACACATTAACTTTATCTAACCTCAAAAATTAAAATTAGTATACCTGTGTGGTTTGTAATGCTGTTTGTATACATTTATTTCTCCGTAAACGGCTTGGATCACCTGACTCAGTACCCTTTAGCCTCAACACATTATCATACATTCTTGAAATTGCTAGTAGTTCTGGAATTATAAACCATTTCAGAGTTCAGTTTGCTGAGCATAACATAATAATGTCAAGTAATGGCCAAATCTTATATTAGAAACAACTTAGAAAACTATGAATACCCTTGAATTTTGTTGGTCGGATGATACTCTTACAGATATTTTCTCGAGAGCTGTTTCTTGTTAGTTTAGATCTAACTATGTGGTTTGCATATATTTCAGTTGAATAAAACATATTAATTATTGAACACAAATTGGTACGAAAACTAACAATGAAGCAACAACAATTGCTTGGTCAAATCTTGATGAATTGCAACCCAACAAACAAACATTCAGGCCAACCGAAAATCAATTTCAAACACTAATATTATAAAAAAAGCAACATCTATGCTGTTCATAATTATGAGTACAATTTCAATTTAAGGCATGCATCAACACTCTTTGACTTCAAACACGAACCCAACTCCACTCCTAATATGCTACAAACACCCAAAATCCAATTGCACTTCAATTACGAAGTCCATTGCTTTCAAACCGATGTGCACAAGATTTGAGAAACAATTCTTCTTCTTTTATGATTTGCAAAACAACATAAAATACAAATAAGTGGTGGATGTGAATTTTTTTTTCAACTGAAAAAACTGTACCTTTCCACGGATGAATGACCCCGCCGCCGTAGCTGGTTCCAAAATTTGATGATATTTTCTCGGAGTTCAGTGACAAGGAAATAAACAAAGTTAATTAATGGAGAGAGAAAGTAAAGGTAATTTGGAAGGTAGAATAGTGACAAATTTAAAGAATTTAATTCCCTTGATGACGGTTTCTTGAATTGTTAGCGCTTTTACCTAAAATTTTAAAATGGCAAAATTCCAAAGTTTTATGATTTTTAAAAGATTGATATGAGTTCAAAATTTAATCAACTGTTACTAGATTATGTAATTTCCAAAATATAACTGCCAAATTTAAGAATTTTTTTGAAAATTTTTGTTTCCAATAAGATAAATATATATTTATCCTACCAATCTATTGCTGTCAAATATAAAATAAAAACCAATCTCTATTATATTTGGGATCTTTTCGGGACTTCTGTGTCAACCATTTTTCACCAATATACCCCTAATTATAAAGGAAAAGTACATCACCTAAAACTATATTAGTGTTAAAATAATAAAGGGAAAATGAGTGTCACCTAGGTTTTCCAGCTAACTCAACTTTAACCCAAAACTCCCTCAATGGTTAGCCAATGGAAATATACTTGTTGCCTAAGATAATTTTTTTCGTAGAGTATGATATCGATTTTACCATAATTGCCACATAGGTCAATCAAATTGGCTTAGCAACTCCAATTGTGCAAAAGAAGCACTTGCCAGCAATTTCGCATTATACTTAGCTAGTAGGTAAACCAACGAAAATGTACTTCATGATTCCAACAAAATTGTTCCCATCAAATTATTAGTATATAACATTTAGCATAAATATATGTGAACCATTAAATGATGATGAATTAACAAAATATATATCAATTTTAATGTTGGAATCAATTGTACTAATAAAAACACAAAATAGAATGCTTTTTAGAATGAAATTGGAATGTGACATAAAGATTCTATTACATAAGATTCTATTACATTATTGTAAAATCTAAATAGTTCCAAGTATAATCTAACACGCGTGCCTAACAAAAAAATAAACTTGTCGATCGCACAGGCAAGCGTCACAGTTGAATTCATTATCCTTTGCACAAGGGTAAGCACTCGTTTCCCAAGAATCAAACTTCTTTAAATGTTCTTCGTGCTTGTCACATGAAATCAGACGGTTGGATTCCACCTTGATTTTATAGTTCTTCCATACTCTTACGAAGAGCATCAAGGTTTTGTCTTCACATTCTCTTATTCCTACCTTACCGAATTGTCTTCTAATATTGACAATCATTTCATAACCCTTTTTGTTTACATCCACATCTTTGTTGCATATAAAAATGTTGGCTAAAACATATGTTGCCACCATATGGCCTTGTGCACACGCCTTCTCCAACATACCGATTCCCTCTTCGAACTCATTGTAGGTAAAAATCTTTTTCTGCAACAGTTATTAAGAAAAATAAGACAAGTAATGGACGTGTAAAACAGTTAACAACGTGTTATTCGTACAAGTAATTGATATATACCATTGCAAAGTGCACTAGCGCTTGAGGATTGTTGCACTGTTCGCAGTCCATAAAAAATTTATAGGCATTCGTATAATCTTTGTACATTAGTCCGACCAAGGGCTCAAGATTAACCTGTTGAAGAACCTTGTCTTCACCACAGATCCTGTTTAGTGTTCTACAACTGTGCAACCAATAAAAAAACATGTTGAAAAGAATAAACATGACTGTTAATGCATTTGGAAAAAAAGAACCAAATCATACATACTATACCTCAATTTGCAATTCAGGAAATCTGATGGAGAATCCTTTGCTAACCGTCCAATAATGTCGATTAGAATTTCACTAGGCAGACAACTAATTAAGTGTGGTTTTGTTCTTGACGATCTCTTCCTTGTTGGAAATTTCATAGTGTGCTTCAATATGTTGTTTGAATCCTTCATTTTGATGTAAATAAGTTTAAGTGAAATTGTAGAATAAGTGCAAATAGCAAAAGCAGTTTTGATTTTGTGGGTGGTTATGTTTTTTAAGAAAATGGGATTGAAGTATATAAAGTACACACCAAAAGGCATATGAACCCAAAGGCTAAAAGACATGTCCCATTTAAAACGAAATAGCTTCATCATATTTAACTGTAAAAAATAGTTTACATAAACCCAAAAGGTAAATTTTAAGAGCGTGTAATTTAATGATACTTATTTGGGTTCCAATGAGATTGTAGTAAAATGCAGCTAAAATTTTTTAAAAGGACAATTTCCATATTTTAAGATTTTAATAGGTTCAGTTGCTTTAAAATGTTAATATTCCTTTATTTAAAGAAGTATAATTGAACTTTAGAAACATATAATTATTCTCTAGAACTTTTTGTTGGGAAAGACCTATTCATATAGCTATTTTTTTTAGGAAATACCTAATAAAAACCTTTTTGTTGAAGAGACTTATTATAATACTTACTTGTGTTACTTAAGACCACCACAATATTCTTTATAGATGAATTGGGTGGTTTTGTTCATATACACCTTGGCAATGCCATAAACCAGTAATTGTAACAACAAAATTGTATATCCATTCACAATATTTAAGATTAGATCTATGTAAAATTGCGTTGCATGTCCAAACATGATTTTTTTATAACGACATCTTATAATGCTATAATTTTGATATTCTTATCAAAATCTCTATTATATAAGTGAAGGGGAGGCATGGTGTCCCCATATTAAATGACTATATTACCCTTATTTTTTTTAATTACATCAATTTTGTTTAAATTTTAAAATAATAATGGGTAATCAATCAATCCCAATATTTGCCATTTTTAAAAACTACAATTAGAATAACTTAAAAGTTTAGGTTAAAAAAAAGAAAGACTAAAAAAGTTTACAAAAAAAACAAAGATAACAAATTCATTTAAGAATTTCAAAATCTTCCATCAAAAGGAAAAATTGCCAAAATTATAGTCATGTAAAAAAATGATCATTTTAATGGGTTTATATAATTTCAATTTGTGTAAGTCAATTACATAGAGGACAATAAGGTTAGACCAAGAACTAATCTGAACTTATTTTTTCTGAAAATAACTTATAAGAAGTTGAACAAAACAAAGCATTTATTGAAAAAACTGTCAACTTAAACTATTATAATGAGTTGTCGCTGCATGTATTGCGTGCATGTAAAACTATCTACTTGACATTACGAAATATCACAATGAAAAAATTATCGTCGCACGCATCGCGTGCTTAAAAACCAAGTACATAAGATTGTAAGCGATATGTAAAATACATGAAACCTAACAAAAATAACAGCCACTTCATTGATTTGAGTAAATACG
Organism: Beta corolliflora; assembly: GCA_947648045.1. Lineage (NCBI taxonomy): Eukaryota > Viridiplantae > Streptophyta > Magnoliopsida > Caryophyllales > Amaranthaceae > Beta > Beta corolliflora. The sequence goes on along the minus strand of CANSZD010000372.1, from coordinate 24,332 downwards.
TCCATATTGTTGATAAAATAAAAGTTTTCATACATATTTCCTTAGAATAATACCATAAAAACAAAGAATTCGGAGCAAAACAAATGGTTGTACACTTTACTCCTCCTTGAACAAAAATGGAAAACCATCAAAATACGCAGCCATGTCTTTCTCCAACCACGCCTTCAAGTCATGACCATCGTTGTAAATGATGTCCTTGATGACCCATTGCTTTAATTGGTCACGGTGACCATAGTAGGGCAAATACAAATGGCTTCGAAATTGCAAATACCTGCACCACCATCGCCAAATCTTGCAAGTTTTTTCCACATTTCTTCGATCTTCCCAAGCAAGCCTTGTGAAAATGTGGAATGTTAGTAGATCGCAATCTCTGCATATTGGATGAGCGTCATCTAAGGCCGTCAACCCTACGAGGAACATTAAATAGAAGGATGTCAATAAGATTTCATAAAAATTCTTTTGTTTTTTGAATGTATAAAAATTCATCTTATTATATCTTATACAAAAACCGTAAAGATTTTTTTATCTTTTAGTTTAAAAAATCATTTCATGTTATTTTAAAATAAAACCGTCAAAATTTTAGGAATAACAATAAAAAGAAAAAGGTATGTTTGCAACTAAGAAAAAGTCATCTTATCTCTATTTAATAATAAAACCGTAACACCTTCCATTATTTATTTGCGGCTACATAAAAAAAATTCATACTATTATATTTTATACTAAAATTTCGGAGAAATGACCAAATAAGAATTTAAATTTAAGATTTTTTAATGTAACAAATCATATAAGGTTTTAAAAACAATATTATAGGATAAATCTAAGAAATCAAATCCGCACAAGTGCACAACAAAAAGCATGCAGATAGTGAAAAACATACCTTCAGGATAGGACAATCTTCGACGCTTCTCTGTAACAGGCCACCCCATTATTCCTTAAACGTAGTTGTGTTTTGTTTTAGGATTGAATGTGATGTAGATATGCAGAGAATACTTGTTTTTTAAGAGAACATAAATAGACTGAATAAGCACTTCTTATTTATATGGAGTGGCGAATTAGGCTACACCAACTAAGATCATTATTACATTTTGCTGTTCAGTGAAATGACACTACACAGCCCGTCACGTGACTATGTTGTGTTGAGTGTCCAAACTGCCAACAAGAACTAAAGTTAATTTCGCTTTATGTAATATCCAACCTTCACATTGGTAGTATGTTTATTATTAACTGTCCATTTTAATTTCAATTGCTAATTTGCGAAATTGAAATTACCTTATATGGAAGACAAAATATTAGCTAATATATTATTACCTTAATCTTACCCCTTACCTTTTCTCTTTCAGAAAAAAAAATCTTACCCCTTACCTAAATAATAGATTTAGCTAATATATTATTTCCAACATACACATTAAAAAAACTAATATATATGGCAACCACGGAAGATGGTTTACGAAAAAGAGGAAAAAACAATCCAATAGTTATCATCTACATATTTTTTTCTTAAAAAAAATTTATAAAATCCCTAATTTAAGGGGAGTGTAAAATGCAAAATTTATATGTAGTCATATTTTTCCTTTACCATTATCAGAAACCCCCTAATTTAAGGGGTGAATAAAAACTTCTTTTTTCACTCTTTTTACGAGGTACTACTTTGTTTTTCTCCTACTTCCATCAGTAACTTTTTTTTTTATTCCCAATATTTTGTTTTCCCCTTAATTCCATCAAGAAGTATTTTTAAAAATTATTCAACTTCTATCCATATGAAAATGTAACTTATACTTTATTTTAGTTAACAACCCTTTACATATTCTGGTAAATTGTTCATTTCTTATAATATAGATACGGTTATGTTGTATTTTTTACTACTGCTAGCCATATATGCACGCGATGCGTGCTTGATTTTCAAAACTTCATGCTTATACCATTTTTAACTTGTTTATAATGGCAAGTTGAAATGAGAAAGGGTTCTTAAGTTATATATTACCTCATATCTCATATGAAGTGCATGTCTTGATATATGGCCAAAGTTAGGATTTAATAGTTTTACTATGAACCTAAATCCATACCAGAGAATATGCAACATCCAAAAATAATTTTGTAATATGATCCTAAATTCATACAACTAAAAAGTCATATCAGTTTATCCACTTAAAAAAAACCAATAAATCCTAGCACATATCATAATAAGAACATCCATTCTTACAGACATCCAATCTATGTCATGATGCCTTCAAAAACCAACATCCAAAATACTAAAAAGACATCTATTTAATATTCCTTGAACAGCCATGGAAAGCCATCAAAATAAACAGTCATGTCCTTGTTGATCCATGCATGTAAGTTCCTCCCATTGTTGAAGAGAATGTCCCTCAGAATCCAATTCTCAGTCAGAGTCCTCTGATTAGGCCAAGTAACACCTCCATAATGCCTAAGCCTCCACCATACCCTCCACTTGGTGCAAGTGAGTTCAACCTTTAGCATATCTTCCCATTGCAGCCGACTGAAAATGTGAGTAACCAGTATGTTTTGATTGGAAAAAAGGGGATGTGCGTCTTCCAAAGCATCCATACCTAGGTCAATTCAATAATTACAAATCAAAAACCTAAACATATCACCTTCTTCTGATAAATTAATTTAAACAATAACTACTGTATCTGTTAGAACCATAGCTTCAAAACTAGCCCTAATAAACAATGGTTTTAGTATATGACATGCAATATACAAAAATAAAAATAACAATATAAATATCAAAATTCATATTTACAAAATTAGAATATTTTCTAGGTACGAATTAAAACTAAATTTCAAACCAAAACCCAATTTAGATGCGAAATAATTGTGTAATTATAAACCTTTCCCTGTTTAAATAACAATTCAATTATTTAAATATTTATGAGTCACTGAACGACTAAAATAATCCCACCACTAATAGTACCTAACATTAAGCAAACAAGTTATGCAATATTAGGCTTAATAATTTGCAAAACAAACAATTTTGTAAACAAATAAATCCAGTTTTAAAACAAATCGGAACAATATTTTACACAACCACATACGAAAACAACATAAAGGAAATTATAAACATATATATAAACATAAATACTATAATATGTAAAAAAAAACTAATTAATTTGTATACAAACATACCTTCTTCCGATTCAATAGTTACTCTTTGCCTTTTTCTTGATAGTGAGGTAGGCCACATTCGAGTTTTATGTGAGATTAAAAATGGAGTGATGAGGAAGATAAGAGAGATAGAGAGAGAGATATATATATAGAGACAGAAAGATAGAGTTAGAGAAAGAGATAGAGAGAGAGATAGATCCTCGCAAATCTCTTACATACCTCGACAATCGGATACATATCATTACCATTTGCACCCGAAGTCCAAAGCAGAGTAATTTGATGTGACTAATTATTTACGTGATCAATTTTATGATATTCAGAATTTTCTTTCTTTCCTTAATCATGAAACAAGTTAATTTAGACAAGTTGTTCATGTATTACTTGTTCAATTTACTTGTTCAATTTACGTTACGTTACATAAATATTACTTGTTCAATTTACGTTACATATTCATCTTTGGTAATGTCTTATTCATGTATTTCCAGCAACCATTCTTGACAAGTTGTGGTAAAGAAAAAAGTCGTACATAATTCACTAGTGCCTTATATAATTTTATCTAAATTAAGTAATATTAGTCCGTCTCATACATATGTATATTCACAATTTACTTCAAACCCACAATCAGGAAGCAAGTAATTATTAATTTATAAGTCTTGATTTAATATACGATCATGTATAAATGCAAGGGATCTAAATGTATTTCTTTGGATTTTCAATAAGAGTTGGTCTAACGTGGACCTGAGCCGATCTAATGGTCTAACTTTTTTTTTTTTTCATAAATCACATGAATTAGCATTAGTTCAACACTATTTAATGTGGACCAAGTCCATATAATTTTTTTTTATTTTCCAAAAACTCATGTCTAGTTTACATGTTATTTTTTCCCTACTATTATTTATTTAAGAAAATAAGTTAACCAAGGTCATTTTTTTTAACCTTTTTTTGATGTGTCCCCCAATATGTCGCCTTATATAATTACAGTGGCTACATATCACTATAAAAATTTATTTTTTGGCAATTCCAGAACATTGATATAGTATGTGGTCAAAATAAAAGTGGTACATAATTTACTAGTTCATAATTCTCTATTAAATAGTAATTATACAATTTTCCCTTCATATAATACATGCTTTGGGAACAGGCACTTTAGTTGGACTTTTTTTTTCTTCTCAAAATGGCACTATTTTTCCAAACTAAAATTAAGTACTACTTCATTAATAGGGTGCCTCCAACAGTCACTTTTTTTTCTATATAAGGTTAGGCACTTCAATATTCTTATTCACATCCTAGATTCCCTCCTCCTAAAAAACCGTCCTACACTCATCCAAAAAAACAAACATGTCTTACAAGGGGAAAAGGAAAAATGGAGGTTGGTGGTACCAATACATCCAACCAAGTATCCGTCACCAAATGCGCAACAACAAAATCACCAAATCCCTTTAAAACAATCATGGGGGTATTACATACTACAACCGGCCCCGCCCCACTCAGAGGTCCCGGTCGCCCCAACACTCCGGCAGTCTGTGCCGCCCAGCGCCTCCGGGACCGCGCCGCCCTTCCTACCAGCCGCGCATCTTCCTCCACCACCACCATCACCACTACAATTACCACCCTCCTCCTCCTCCACCCCTCATACATCATCATCATCATCTCTCTTCTCCTCCAACTCTACAAAATCATTATCATCCTCTTCCTCCTCCTCTTCTCGTGAACGGAAGAGGAGGAGGCTCCAGCTCCCTCCCCTCCATCGTCAGCACCAACAACACCATCATCAACACCCCCCACTCATCATCATCATCATCATCATCATCATCATCATCACACTCCTCCTCCACCAATTCGACTATGCATCACCACAACGTGGCGATGCACTCCACGCCACGATCGGATTCCGGAAAACTACGACCGGATTTACTGACATTTGTCGGTAATTCCACAATAAGACTGAGTTTAATCATGCCCCTGCATGGCCTTTCCCACGTCTTCTTTTGTGTAGGGTTCTTTTTTTTTGGGTTTTTTTTTATGCTTTCTTTTTTTATGCTTCTTTTTCTTGTTTTTGTCTGTAGTTTGGCATTAGGTTGTAGTAAATTAGTATTAAGACTTTTGCAATGTATTTAATCTATTATGAATGAAGTACGTTTTTTCTTAAATTGTCTCTCAATTTATTTATGCTATTTTCTTATGTTGTCCCAATTTTATATTTCCGCATTTCCTTGCCCTGTCAACAAAATTACATTACAGTTCATTATGGACGGAAAAAGATTTATATATGTAAGATGGCTAGAATGGAACGTTATTAAATGTGAAATTTTTCATGTATATGATAAGTTATGTTATGACATGATTAGTTTAAAATAAAATTGAAGTCATAGTTAGACATAAGAATTAATTATAATTCTTTTTTTTGATTTAATTTTAATTCCCTGTGTTATGAACATAAGAATTATTAACATATAATAATCAATATTATGCAGATAAAGTAGTTGGGACAATAATTAATTAAACAGTTTAGACTGTAGTTGATCAAATTTTTTTGATGAAAATAAAGTAAATTTCAAATTAATAGTCCTAGTCTTCCTTTTAACAAGTACTTATGACTACATTACATTCAATTGCCCTGTCAATAACTTTAGACATGACATATCCTGTTTTTGGACATGACAATGTAATTTAGGCTTAAACTGACGTTCATAAGCGACGATTAAAAATTTAAAATGGCTATACTTAAAAAAGTGTAATTGGATATAAACATGATAAGTTAGGTTAAGACATGAAGAGAAAAAAAAAATTGAAATCATAGTCATTAATCATTTGTTGTAAAATTAACAAAAATTATATTCTTTTTTCTGATTTAGTTTTAATTCCCTGTGTTATGAATATAAGAATTATTAATATATAATCATCAATATTATGCAGATAAAGTAGATGGGACAATAATTAATTAAACAGTTTAGACTGTAGTGGATCAATTTTTTTTTATGAAAATAAAGTAAATTTCAAATTAATAGTCCTAAGTCTTCCTTTTAACAAGTACTTATGGCTACATTATATTCAATTGCCCTGTCAATAAAATTGAATAATAGTTCCCTATGTATGCAAAAGATATGATTACACTATTGTTCTTTACAATGAACAACTTTAGACATGACATATCCTGTTTTTGGACATGACAATGTAATTTAGGCTTAAACTGACGTTCATAAGCGACGATTAAAAATTTAAAATAGCTATACTTGAAAAAGAGTAATTGGATATAAACATGATAAGTTAGGTTAAGACATGAAGAGAAAAAAAATTGAAATCATAGTCATTAATCATTTGTTGTAAAATTAATAAGAATTATATTCTTTTTTCTGATTTAGTTTTAATTCCCTGTGTTATGAACATAAGAATTATTAATATATAATCATCAATATTATGCAGATAAAGTAGATGGGACAATAATTAATTAAACATTTTTTACTGTAGTGGATCAATCTTTTTTTGATGAAAATAAAGTAAATTTCAAATTAATAGTCCTAAGTCTTCCTTTTATCAAGTACTTATGGCTACATTATATTCAATTGCCCTGTCAATAAAATTGAATAACAGTTCCCTATGTACGCAAAAGATATGATTACACTATTGTTCTTTACAATGAACAACTTTAGACATGACATATCCTGTTTTTGGACATGACAATTTAATTTAGGCTTAAACTAACGTTCATAAGCGACGATTAAAAATTTAAAATGGCTATACTTGAAAAAGAGTATTTGGATATAAATATGATAAGGTAGGTTAAGACATGAAGATAAAGAAATAAAATTGAAATCATAGTCATTAATCATTTGTTGTAAAATTAAAAGGCGTTAGATTATTTTTTCTGATTTAATTTTAATTCCCTTGTGTTATGAGCATATAAATTATGTGGGACAATAATGAATTAAACAGATTCAGACTGTAGTAGATCAAAAGAATTTGATGGAAATAAAGTTAATTTTAATTTCATAGGTCTAATTCTTCCTTTTAGTATGTACTTATGAATAAGCCATCTTATTCAATATGAGGTCAACACACTAGTTCCTGTGTGGTAATTATGAGGTATGATAATTAATAAAAATGGTAGGAACAGAAAATTAGGGGGTATAAGTTTATTTCCTTCATTTTTTTCCATTCTTAAAAGTGCACCACTACCCAATTTGTATGTTTGATCCTTTTGCAAAAAGTCACCACTTTCACAATTGTCTGCTCTGTTTTTTTTAACAATAAATAAAATTTAAATTTTAACAGTTAATATTTGACACACCAATTAATATATACTAATATCAAACCCTTTAAATCAATCTTTGGGCGACATAAAAAAACAAGTCATTGATTAAAAAGCAATAATACGAATGAAATGAAAGCCTAGTGGTGTATTAGGTTGTGTAAGAGCAACCTATAAGTGTCTAATCACATTAGATAGGATTTATTAGGCTCCCTCCTCCCAATGCATGTTCTACTTGCAAAATTTGATTAGGTATGCATTGTGTAACAAATATGATGGCAAAACGCAAAAGATAGTTTGGGTTTAACAATTTTTTACATTTTTATGTAGTGTAGCCAGTAGCCACTTACACCACTACTATTATGTGGTATTTTTTTTGTTATTGTATGCTTTTTTTTTTATAATATAACGCTGCCCTACTATGCAAGTACATGTTGTAAGTTAGAATGAAATGATGGTCTTTACAAATTACCAAATTAAAAGTTGTCACATCTTTTTATCTATTACTTGGCGTGCACAAATTCTTTGGTCATGACCACGGGTGTATTGGGTCATTACATAACTTTACAATAAATGATAATAAGCGAAAAGTCAAAAAACTTCTCGAAAAGGGGTCAAAGTATTGAATTATTCAATGAACCCAGAAGGGGCTTGTTATTTAAAGGGACCTAACCATAGCATCCTAACATCACATTTTCATTTCAAACAATCAAAATGAACAACGAAGCGTATGCAAACATAGCAGCTGAGATTGATGATGATTGTTATAATCATCGTTTCGCCTTCAACGGTATAGAGGAAGACAAAGAATCTTTCATTACAAATGAGAGAGCTAGATGGACTGAGAAGATGGCACGGATCTTTGGCGATGAACCGGTAGTGGAGCCAAGAGATCCTAGGCTAGTTGGATCAAGTGTTGCAAAGGTCGGTTCTGATATTGACATTTTGTCCACCCACCTATGGCCTAAATTGGATGGGAAATCGCAAGACAAACTGCTAATAGTTTGTAAGAAGTGGGGAAATGAGGTTTCCACTACTTTAAATTTCCCAAGACCTCAATGGATGAACTGGACATATGCCAAGAGTCTAGTTATTTCTTGTACCCAGTCCTCCCTCAAAGTGGTGAGGATGGAAGAAGGTCAAAATGATCATCAAGGGAGATTAGTGCAATTTAAGTGTATGTTACTATGGAATCTATTTGCACAAGAACACTTCCTTTCCTGGATGTATGTTGCAATGATCAACAGGAGATATGCGTGGGACAACAGTTACCAAAGGAATATATTCGAGGCAAGGTTCAATAACTCCCCTGAAGATGGCTACTATTTAGGAGTTTCCAAGAGCATTGCAGGGCGCGAATTAGAAGCCAGTGAATACGACGCTATGGTACATACATTACTTAGCGAATACTTACAAATGTTATCTCTAGATGAAAGTCTTTTTAATTGATATGTCAAATATGACTATATCTCGATTATGTAGATAAGTCATGAGACAAATGTAGCCAAGACAAATGTATCCAAGTTACCTCAAATGGTAATTTTATCAATTACACATTTGTTTTATTATAATTCGAATGTTTTAACATAAGTTTTAACATTTATAATTATTTTAAATCTTTTAATATGTTTTCTCAAATGTATGTTTCGTTGGTTTTTTAGCTATTTGTTCATCATTATTCAAATATTGCATTGCGAGAAATAAATACTCCCTCCGTTTCTTTTTAATTGTTACACTAACAATTTTCACGCATGCCAATGCAAAACTTTGAGGATATATATCTCTAGTTTTGTATTTGTAAAAATTATAAAAAGTACATATTAATAAAATACATAGTAAAACGAATCTAACAATATCCCACATGACTATGTTTTTATTCACGTATAAATCACAAACGTGGTTCAATCGATGAATACTAATAGAGTGGAAAAGTTTGATTTATATAATAGATGAGATTACCGAATAATAATCAACATATAGGTTTTAAAATATTATCTGTATAATTACTTATATGAAATTCAAGTTTTTATTTTTTTCTCTAACTGTACCAATTTAGTTATAATGTCTATTTAATTTTTGATCAGTGTTTTCAATTCAATTCTAGGTTATTAGTTAACTAAGTATAAATTTATTACAAATATTTATATTAAATCAATGATCTAATGTTATAAGATTATAGGAGACCATGAAAAATGAGAGTAATCATTAAAAGATGAAGGGGTATCTTAATGTTATAAGTTATAACTGCAAAAGGTGGTAATTACATATGAATACCATTTCAATTATTTTAACTATATACAAATTACAATAAAGTGGCTTTGATAAAACAATTTTTTTTCCTTTCTTATTTGAAGAGATGATGGAGTGGCCAAATGATAAAAATAAAACTCTCAACTTCTAGTCAGATGGAAAATGCTATCCCTTTTCCTTTACGAGATTTAACTGAAACACTAAACCAACAAGCTACTCAAATAATTAAATGAAAAAAAGGCACAATGTTACGGAGAACTGAATCCTTGTCTTTACTGCTTACCATACAAACGTAATCTTTAATGACATAAAATGATGTTTTGTGATTATAAATAGCATATCTCCAATATATGTCAAGTAGGGAAAAAAGATCATTTATTATAAGTTAAATATATAATACAGATTAGTGTGGACCAAGTCCACGCAAGAATAACTCAATTATAAACGGAAAGTAATTAATACACTAAAAAAAAGGAAGGAAATAATATTTTTAATAGTAAATAAGATCGCACCATTTTTACTAAAAGCAACTTTCTTTCTGTAGTTTTTTTTTAAAAGGTAGAAATTAGGGTAAACTATTTAGATATATGAAAACCACCTCCCACGTAAATTTCGAAACTGAACTTGAAGGATCCAATATATTTCGGTCACTGAATTAAACGCGTCAGGAGGCTAAATAAGTTTACACATATTCATCTTCACATATTGATTTCGGCCTCTCAATTTTTCAAGGTATGTTTCAATTTTTTATAGATGAAATTACACTTTTTTGATTCGTGCTATGAATAAATTGTTGAACTTGTGTCGTATGTAACCAGAAGTTAATGTTCAATTGTTTATAAATTTAATGATTATATCATACACATGATAAACCCTTTGTAAAGATTGTGATCATGTTTAATTATATACAGCATGGACACATCTACTGACGAACGCTTACCACATCTAGAGTACGATGCAAATAGGAATATGGTACGTCACATATTAGTCCTCAAAATTGTTAATTTTAGTGTAAATACAACATCAGGTGGTTAATTTCACCCGAAATTCATGTAACTTTAATGGCGTACTTTAAATTCTATTAATTTTGTTTTATTTTTTTTGTGTGCAATGAACCCTAAAAAAAATCGATAAGCACCACAATACTGCTATTAACATCGACCAATTCGTGGCTGGAGATGAAGAACATAACACCGAAGACAACAATTCTGAAGAGGTACGTCTTTATGCACTTTTGGACGTTTGTTAAATACGAATATACGATCTTAATCCCAAAATTGTATCCCACTTGGCAAATACTACCTCTGTAATTTTTTAGTTGCACTATTTGCTTTTGCACATTTACCAAGACGTTTCTTTGAACATTAATATCTCTTATTGGGTGTAAGTAAAAATTATAAAAATTTGATATTTGGAATCCTCGCATTGAGACGAATCTAACAAGACCCCACTTGACTATGTTTTCTCTTATATAATGTTGCGATAACTTAACAAAGTTGGTAGATGAATAGTGCCAAAAAGGCAAATGGTGCAACTAAAAAAATACGGAGGTAGTATATAATAAGAATTAAACTTCGCAGGAAATTGACGCTGGAGATGGGGATGAGAGTGATAAGGACTCTGATTCAAAAACTGACATGGATGAAAATTCAGTGACATTCTTCGACCTTGAAGTTTGGGATCAAATTGGCAAGGATTTAGAAGATTTTACAGTAGATGACATGAAAAAACATTCTTTCAAGAGCCATCACAATTGTATGCAGTTCTATAAGATGTACTCCAAAGTGAAAGGTTTTGGTGTACGCCGTAAGAATCCAATCAGGAGCAAAGTGAACTGACACATTACATCTCAATTGGTTTGGTGTAATCGGGAGGGATTCCGATCAGTGAGCTACTTGGAGAGAAAGGACAGGAGGCGCAAACATAAACCTATCACGCGATGCAGTTGTAAAGCGTTGATCAATTTCAAATGGGATCAAAACTCTGACACATGGCACGTGACACGGTTTATAGAAGAGCACAATCACGAACTTGTTCAAATGAACCAAGTCCCTTTCATTAGATACTTCAAATGTCGAACTGAACATATATAAATAGGATATATTACATTCTTTTTTTAACTTTGCTCATTTCACTTAAAAAAATTCTTATTTATTTTTAAAAAATTGCGGGGAGCCGAGAGAGAGGTCACGAATCCGATAAAATACGAGATTAAGTCGTTAATCAACTACGGAGTACGTCCTTCCAGTCACTATGAGGAATATAGCCCAACAACGGTGGTGGGCTAAGGAAAGTAGGATTCTTAACTAGTGATTTGTACAACACGTACGAAAATTTAAAAAAGGTAGAGATACATGATGGAGACACCGAAGCCGTGGTTGCATACTTATTAAGGAAAAAATCCTCGGACCCCACTTTTTTTTTGAGGTACACTCGTGATGAGCAAGGTGGGATTGACAAGATGTTCTGGTGCGATGGAATATGTCGTGACAATTACAAGGCTTTCGGAACAGTAATTGCATTTGAAGCAACTTACAAAGTCATTGCATATAGGAAGCCATTTGTTGTCATCGTTGGGGTGAACCACCATTGGAGGACCATCCCGTTTGCCGTTGCATTGATTGCAAATGAAAAGGATGAGACGTATAAGTGGGTGCTCCAATAGTTATTAGAGTCTGGTGGAAATAATGCTCCTTACACTGTTATCACTGACGGTGATAGGGCCATGGCGAATGCTATCAAGGTCGTATTACCAAATGCTCGTCACATGTTATGTTTGTGGCACTTGATGCGGAACGTCAAAGGTCATACCAACAAGCGTTTCTGTAGTGGTTTCATGAAATGTGTGGATGGATATAGGACTATAAACGACTTCGAACAAGCATGGGGAGAATTGATGACTTCTTATGACGTTAGCGAAAAGCAGTGGGCAAAAGATTTGTATAGAGACAAAGAAAAATGGGCTGAAACGTTTATGCATGGGGATTTTTATGTCGGTAAGTTAGTTAGCTCCAGTGAAAACATATTGGTTATGCCCCTTTATTAATTTGGTCATTACCTAACATTGTTTTTATTTCTAATTTTTTGGTTATTTGACCTTTAATTTCCTTTTCTATTGTACACTGCTGGAAAATACAATTTTAACGTCTGCGTATTGTAAGGATGAGAAGCACACAAAGATGCGAGTCAATGAACAGCACGTTGAAGACCGTTCTCACCAAGAAAATAATGTTGTACAGGTTTGTTCAGTTGTATGATCAAGTGCTTGAACATCTCCGTTTTGATGAAGATGAAGATGAGTATATTTCCACACACACCTTTCCTGTCATCCAAGGCGTCCTGTCAGAAATCAAGACACACGCAGCACGGACTTACACGAGAAATGCATACGAGTTGTTTTGTAAGGAACTAGAGTTCGAGTCAAGGCACATCAAACACCTACTGGCTGAATGATTGCATAAGTAAAAATATGAAATATATAGTTTGTTACAATATAAACCAACAGATGATACTCGATTCCATTGGGTTTCCCTGTCGACATATGTTTGCTGTTATGAAAGCTGAAGGCATGGTTGAAATACCAAAAGGTTGCATTCTTCGGAGATGGACAATCGGAGCGAAGTTGCATCCTTGAAACCCATGTGGACACCTTAGTTTACATAAAACAAACGACGAGAGATCGACTACGGACGTTTTGCATTTCTAAATGGTCCGAGCACGCAACTTTGCGGGATGGTTTCAACCTCATACGAGCGGTCTATGTGGTTGAAAGACAAATTAGCGAAAATGCTTGTTCACACGAGAAAAGGAGAAGGTGACCCAAAATACGAGATGATATGGAAGGGAAGGGTAACAAGGGTAAGGGAAAGGGAATAAGGGGCAACGTACTAGGAACCAGGATGGTGGAAGAAGTGGATAGGAATTATGATCCTACTGAAGAATTGGGAATAAGATTTGATCCTATGGAAGAAATGGTCGGCGACGATCCTAATTATAAACAAGAAATTGCTAATTTTGGCGATTATTTTAGTTTTGTCAACCTATTGAAACAGTTCATGCCCAAGACATATTGTGAAGGTGATGCATCAAATGCTAAAGGCGCTATGAAGTGATCACATTCACCAAAATGCCAACTGTGTTCGATTGGGATCCTAGCACCCAATTTTAGACAATAATGCAAATAATGTCTTAGGTTGTGGGTTTTAACACCTGTCTATGTTTGCGTTCTTTGATTTGTATTGTTTGAATAGTGGACACACTTCTTATGTGTTTTTTTATGGGTGGCACATTCACATGTGTAATAATAAAACGTCATTATGATAGCTCAACAAAGGAGGAAAAATAGCATCTTATATTCCGAGGCTATATAAATTCTTAAGCGATTTGTTCAATTAATATTTGGGAATTACTTCTTCATGACGAGAAAGTAATTTTCCGCCCATGCTTATTAATATGGTTATGTCTAATCACTATTTTGGTCATTTCAATGTCCAAGAAATGCATCAACCAAATACAAATGTCAACGACCAAATATATTTGTAGGCTTGTGAAATTTACTTTGCCGGTTGTATATGTTTTGGTATAAAAACTATCCTTGGTTACAATTTTTTCCCATGTCCCACTCCCACCCATGTTGCCATTTATAATAGCGATTTCGGTGTTGCTATTTCCCTAAATTAAAAATTAAACTTATTTGTATCAAAATTAAGAGCATATTCGTAGGATGTACTGCATTGTACTTTATGATTTTATTGGGTTACACATTTGTTAAATAATGCAAACGTCCTTTTTTAATGTAATCTTAATATTTAGAGATTTTTTAAATAACAAAATAATGTGCAATTGGTCAATTGAATCTTTAAATAAAAGGAAATATAAATTGGGGAAAGTGGGGGATAATGGGATCCCAATAGTGATTTTTATAAATAAATAACCCATATTCCGTCATGTCATGATAACTTATAACCAAATTTTTTAAATAACTCTAAGATCTCAATTAATAAAAACATTACAAAAGCATATGTTTCGGTTATCATAGTAGTATTATAAATACGTATTTTAACTCGAAATTCTTCATTCGGTTTCATAGTCAAAGCCCTAAGAAAGGTCTCGAGTATGGCGAATCGGCAAATTGTTGCTCCATCACTCTATCCCAGGGAGAATGCAAGGAGCATGGATGTATTAGAGACATTTCAAAAGACTGGGGAAGAATTCAAGGAAGAAGAAATGAAGAAATGGAATTCGAAACTCATCGAAACTCTTTGGAATGGATCCAAAGGTCCAATCTAGAGATTTAAAAGAGCAAGGGTCAAGTCTTACTACTATAGGAAATGACATAGATTTCCTAGCAGCCGAACTTCCGGCCTAAAGTGGAGAAGGAGGATTTGTTTAAGCAATTAATTATACTCGCAAGGCATGGGGAAAATGTATTGCAAAACAATACTTTCCTCCGATATTGAGTTGAAGTACAATAGGTCCCAGATCTATGAGGGCGGCACGGGTGTTTTCAATAGGAAATCCAGGCCCCGGTCCAATATGAGGATTTAAGTTGGAAAAACTCATACACAACAAATGTCTTTGTCCTATATGGCAAGAACGTCTAGAAATAAGGGAAGATAACATCCCTTTATTCTTAGAAGATCATCCGGATGATAATGTCCCGATGTTGGTGAAGAGAGAGAACCTTAAATCATCATTAGTTTTACTCATCTCATTCTTGGATAGATCGAAGTAATGTTTAGGATATTTTAATGGTAGTACATGTCTTGAATCCGTCATAGGAATTGTGTACTTATTTACGAGGTTAAGAAACATCTTTTTAAAGATGTTATATCGAGTAAAATATCTTATTTCAATCGGGTGAAATGATTACGATTTATGTCATTTCTTTATACTTCCATATCATGTACCAATTACGAGATTCGGTTGTTGTTCTGAAATGAATAACACACCTAAGGAAGTAATGTTAGGCCCAAATGCCTAAAAGACGACATATTAATTTTAAGGCTTATCAACAAATTGGTAATATTGAAATAAATAATAATCAACTAAAAGTCCATAAGCTTCTCGAAAAAAGAGGTCAAAGTATTCAATTACTCACTGACCCCCGAAGTTACCATGATTATTAATATGGTTATGTCTAATCACTATTTTGGGCATTTCAATGTCCAATAAATGTCACCAACCAAGCGCATATGTGAACGACCAAATATTTTTGTAGGCTTGTGAATTTTACTTTACCAGGTTGTATATGTTTTGGTATAAAAACTATCATTAGTTACAATTTTTTTCCCATGTCCCACCCATGTTGCCATTTCTAATAGCGATTTCGGTGTTGCTATTTCCTAAATTAAAATTAAACTTATTACTATCAAAATTAAGAGCATATAATCCTTAGTAAGATTTTGTACAACTGTACTTTATGATTCTATTGGGTTACACATTTTGTTAAAAAACGCAAACGTCCTTTTTTAATGTAATCTTAATATTTAGAGATTTTAAAAATTATAAAATAATGTGCCTGGTCAACTGAATCTTTAAATAAAAGGAAAGATATATTGGGGGAAAGTGGGGATAATGGGATCACAATAGTGATTTAAATCAATATACCCATATCCGTCATATCATGATAACTTTTAAACAAATTTTTTAAATAACTCTAAGATCTCAATTAATAAAAACATTACAAAAGCATAAAATCAAGCCTATAACTAGATTATTGTCAAATATAAAATCGTCTTTTTAATAACTGGCACTCTACATATTCTATTACGGTCGTAACCAAAAGCATAAAATAGTATGTGGGATGTACTATACGATTTAATTGGGTTTACCTCTTTATTTTTTTCAAAGATATAACAATAACAATACTACTTAAAAGTTTAAACCATATGGGAAATGACATTATGAAGCGTTAATAGGCTGTCCGACACACTTTAGGACATTACCAACAACGAATTAGTGACTTTTTTTAAATTAAAGGAAAAATCGGGGTCTTACTTATGTTTTAATACTTTGTTTAATGGTTACTTTTGAAATACATATTAACATGTTTGGAACACTAATTGTTAGCAATGCTTAAATTGTAAACTTACGCAATATATAACTAAATGTAGTAAAGGAGCGGCAGAATAGTACTTTTTCGTATGTATTCTCAACTCTTAATATTAAGAGCTTTTTTTTCTTAATGTTAGTCTTAATATTAATAGAGTTTTTTCCCTTAAAGCAAAGAGAATTATTCATTGGTCAAATCGAGGCTTAAATTTTAAAAAAATAAGATGAAGTAGGAAAGTGTAGGGTGGTCAATAAACATTTTGAAGTAAATATTATCTTATTTATAAAAATAAAATATTTGTAGGGCTTGTTTTTGGTGGGAAATTCGACTCATTTTGGTGGGAAATCCCATTAATTTGGCGGTAATTCTTTTTACCATAAATATATGACATAATATGTGCACATTTTACAAACCACCATCCCTCCAAATCTAAGCTTTTTGCAATGTACGTCGACAAGAAACTAGCTCATTTGTGCGACACGGTTTCCATAAGCTTGTTTGTGTCTACATTGATGGATGAAATTGGAGTAAAACACATTTTATGATACATTGGTTAGAATCGAAAAAGAAGAAGGCCCTATACCATTCATGAAATCGATTTACCAATCGAATTGACCTTTTTCATCATACAATGGGGCTTTGGTATTATGATGGGGGACGCCAAAGGTGATTAATTTGTATATTGTATACATCTTCAAATTAGATACACTGTGTGTTTTAATTGTAATCAAGTTGGTCTAAATGAACTACCGTAGCCGACTTATAATTGTACATTTGTACTATGTGTATTTATTTGTTTTGGATCCTCCTGGTGAGATTGGGGACAAAACAACACATACTAAAGATTTGAACGAATTGGAGTCTTCATGAGATACCTAATTGCATCAGTGGACTTGAAAACGTACGTGTGTTGGTGCAATTAAAGCGGTCAAAATTAATCAATGAATACATTCAACTTGAAGAAGAACATACTCATCGAACAAAGCGCGTGTACTCGTATGGATCCATGGAGAAAAAAGATTCGGGATTGCGTTGGCGAATTAACGTAGAGGACGGTGTCGAGTATGACTTAAATGGTGAAATAGTCTCACATTATTGCACCTCGGAGAAACAAGCAAAAAAACAAAAAGTCATAGAAATCATCAATATCAATTGAAGAACATTTTCCGTCCAAATTCTATTTAAGTATATTTATATTTGCTATTTATTTGAAGAACATTTTCCATCTAAAGTGTATTTATTTGCTATATATTTGTCAAATGCATATTCACTATATCTCTATTATATAAGGCAACAAATGGGGGACACCAACAAATAGAAAAAGGAAAAAAAAGTGGAGGTTAAGTACCCTTTAATTAAACAAATAAAAATAAGAAAATCATATGTCTATCTCTATTATATATGAAGAATTTTATATAAGACTAGTATTACAAAAAAAGTCGTCTCCCTAAAAATTTAAATTAAATGATGTTTCGGGATTATAGCCAATAACAGCCGGATTTGGGTTACGTGCAATCAATCAAAGCCTCCTTAAATTTAGCAACCAATAACACAAAGATTTAATTAAATAAACGAATCCCACCAAAATACATAACGTCTAAGTTTATTAATTTGCTTATTTATGGGATATTATTAACTATAAAATGTTGAGAACATTCCAATTTCCTTTTTTTATAGGATATTTCCTTAACTATGGGATATTTTTCCAAATTTTCTCATTTGTGGTTTAGGGCGTCTAATATATGTGAAAATCTACTATTAATATGAGTGCATAATTGTAACGAATTTATGGTATAAAATTATGTTTTTCTTATTAAATGTGCAAGTTAACTTCCCTCGAAACAAAATCTCCAGTGGATCTATAAATTAATTAAATATATTATAACCAAAAAAGTCGACATGACACATGACCATATTGACCCGCCCTTTTTACGACTTACGGGTTGCGCCTTCATCATCTCCCTTGTGTTCAAACCCTTTTCTACTCGAAACCGCCTCCTTCTATCTAAATCTCTCTCAATTCTCCGAAAATAAGCTCCATAAAACTACCAATTGACAAGCGCAAATTTTGTGCAACTTTCTATCGAAGGTTAGGTTACCTAATTTCTTTCTTTGTCGCCATAATTATCATCTTCAATTCGCTTGATTACATCTATTTTTTTTTCTTGTACCTCATGTTGTTTTTATGTTTCATGCAAAATTATATTTTTGTTATGTTAGGAGTGGAATCATATTGCGAATTTGAAACTATTGTTAATTTGGTATCGTATTCTCGCACTATAACTACTTGTAATTGGTACATTCTATTTGATTTTCAATGGTCGAACATTTGTTGGGTGATCCTTGCGTGGATACATTTAGAATGAAATTATTCGTATGTGGTCGATTATTTATGTTCCGTAAACTCCATTCTCGTGTCCATACTTACCAATTGTTTCCAATTGTTTTGCAAATGTGGTAAGAATTGTGTTTATGGTGATATGGAGTTTAACATTGTGCATATACGAGTGATTGTATTGGTAAGCGAGGCTTTAAGTTGTTTTGTTTTCCAAACAAAGCGCCCTATGCTCACATAAATTCGTATTGTTTACGTTATACTATAATACTTCGTATGTTGCATAGGAGTTATCTTGATTACCTACAATTTGTGTTATAAGTCATTAAGCTCGGAAAACGTGCATGATTTGCTAAGTACATGGAAAACGTGCTTTTTTTGTTGGCAATGACATTCCTTTTTGTTGGTCATTGCCACTTGTTGATGTAGTTGCATGAAATGTTTTACATTTTGATTGCGCATGGCAATTACCAACTATATTTCAGTCGTGTCCAAATGTATATGTAATCTTCTCATAATAATTTTTCATCTTTTCTATGACCCTTTGCCATTTTGAAGCATAATGAGGGTTAAGGCAGGTTGCGACAAAGGACAAACTAGCAAGTCCGCAAAGGCTGCAAAGGCTGCGAAGAAAAGCAAGAACAAAGTAGAGTAGGCGAGGAAGAGAACCCGGAACCAATGGAGCAGTAATTACCCCCGATAAAAGAAAGTGGGAAGGGGTTGGTGAAATCTCAAGTCCTTGTAATAATACAAGATCTACCAAAGTCGCCAAGGTTGCAACTACAGGACCTACACAAACAACATTAAAGGTTCAAGACAATGAACTACAAAGGTTGTACTGACAAAGTATTTGGGGGCAAGGAAATCTGCATGCGGGAGGGATGTGGATTTTAATTCCTTGGACGACGTAAGTGCGGGTTTTGTGAGGTTGTGGTTTCAATATCGAGAGGTGGGATAAGCTTCTAGAATAATCGGATGATGTGTACCCCGAGCTAGTGCGACAATTCTACACTCACTTCGACCACGCGAACCTAGAACGAGGGTCATACATACTTGGGTGAAGGGGAAATCAATAGTTCTAGATGATACAGGAGTTGGGGGACATTCGAACATTCCGACGACGGGGCTACACAATTTACCGGGAAACAAGTGGAGTACGGTTAATGGTTTTGATCCCACGGAGGCGATCAAGCTTGTGTTGAGTGATCCGAGATGCCGGAAGGAACAAATAAGCCTTCCATCGATGAACTGCCGATGCCCTCTCGCCTTCTTCACTTGATTCGATGCGAGACTTTCATTTGTCGTTTGGGTAGGAAATCTTCCCTAACCTATCTAGACATGTTGGTGATGTCTGACGTCTTTGCCAGGAAGAAGATGAACTTGTCGATGATGATGATCAACTACATGGTTCTTGCTCATAACAAAAAAAAGGGATTCCTTCCTTACGGGATGTGGTCGACTAAGGTGTTTAGGCACTTCAAAGTGGACCTTTCAAATGAGGTGATTGCGAAACTACGAATACACAACGCCAGATTCAATAGCAACACAATCACTCTTGCTCGGGATATACGTTCGATCCAACGTCTGCGTGTACGGATGAAGCGTGGTGTTTGGCGTGCACGAAAACGACTCCATATGTGAAGGCACCGGCTAAGGATCCCGAAGAAGATGGTAGATTAGGTGTCAGTCAGGAGGCGGGTTCGAGAATGTTGTCTTGGAAAGCCTTGTGGTGCGGGAGATGCTTAGGCGACTACATCCAGGAGGTCTTCACTACTTCACTTATGAATGACATTCGTGTAGTAGCAACGAAAGAGATGGCCAAGCGTTTCGAAACGGGCGACAACATTTACGGAAATACGGCTTTAGGTATTGTTAACCTTAATTCATACTAGTAAACCTTAATTCATACTAGTATTCTTGTTTAAAATTACACCCGGCATGACCACTTTCATTTACTCGTATTTGCGTGAGTATTGGTGTTTATGGGCGCTTATGGACATACCCACATATTTCATTTACTCGTACTGGGAAATGCCCAAACCGTGGTCATAATGGACGGGGACCAAACATTGTGGGGACTTGTAGATTCCAATTTGTGTGTATTTTTTGCCTGTGGTCATATTGCTATTGTTAGAATGGAATGCTACTATCGGATGGCGTTATATATGGATTTTTTTTATCACGTGTATTATCTTTTAGTCCACACCTCCAATAGCTGCATTTTTTAAAGCAATAAAATCATTGTGTGATTCGGAAGGCGGCGGCAATGGCAATAACTTGGATCTTGAAGAGGGAGATGATGGTGCATGCACGCGTCGTCTTGATAGGGATGATGTTGATGATGAGGATGATGTTTCGGTGATGATGATACCGAACATGATGAGGATGATGTTCGTTTCGACCCCGAAGATGATTAAGAATTATGTTATGCCTTTTTTATTTTAGTTTGCATTGGAGTTGTTAACTTGTTATTATCTTGATTAACCGAGGTTATGTTGGTTTAGTAAGTGTAGTTGCTATCTTTGTATCATGAATTTTTTTAGTTTTGGGTTAGTTATTACCAAACATCACGCATCGAAACTTGCACTACAACTTATGGATTGGTTGACTTCCCTAACTTTAGTATATTAAGTTTTATTGAGCTACTTATGTGGTCTTTCACAATAGGAAGTCCGAGTATTTGAATGATTTTCCATGTGCTTTTAAAATTACAATATGACGAAGGCTATTAACTATATCCTTAATATGTGACACACTAAAAGAGGCGGTAACTACTTAAACACTTTGACATGTCCTCCATGGTAAACCACACCACAATCCATGCTCCATGATCCCCCATAGTGCAAACTATACAATGACTCAACTTCAAATTTTTACGCATAATGTACATTCTTAACTAATAAGTAACATGTAAACGAAGTGGAGTGTGTAACAAAAACCAATCATTTCATTTCATTCCATAAATCATCTCACATTACATATTACTAAATGGCTTAAATACTTTACATTAACAACCAAATAGTGTTTAGCCACGCTTTCCATAAACAAGTACGTGTCATAGCGATGACAAACACAAAAGGAAATAATTGTTTGTCACATTCACTAAAAACAAGCTACGAGACAAACCTAAATCCAACAATCAACATAACAATGTAGGCGACTTAATTTCAAAAAAAGCTATGCCTACCCACCATTTACATCAATAAAAAAAATTCAACCAACAAGACTACCCGTAATCCTCTAATCCTCCTTGAATAGCAAAGGAAACATCAAAATACACCTGTAATATCTTTTTCTAAGAAAGCAATGAGGTCCCAGCATCGTTGTAGATGATATCATCAAGTGCCCGAGTATTAAACCCTCAAAAAACTTAAAACCACCCCGATGCACCCTTATAGGGAGCCGAGATATCCATACGTTGACCATATGCGCCATTTTTGCAAGTAGATTCAACATTCTTTCTATCCACTGGTCCGGCTTGTTAAAGATATGGAAGAGCGAGAATATCCATATCCCCTACTTGATTTCATGTGCATTCTCGAGTTTGTCAAACCTTGTTCATCATTAAAAAAAAAAGAGAGTTCGGCATCATCCCTAAACTAACATCATTTCTAAAAGGTAATAATGGGCCATGATGGTTTATTTTGTTGTTTCCATATTGTCAAGTGTACATAGCATTTGTCTTGTTGCCCCTTACAATTTCATTCTAAACTATAAAATGTAGGGGTTCACAAACACTAAAAAGGTTCGGCTACAATTTCCATATATCTAACGTATACATGTTGAACTTAATAAAATTTAAGAGTGATAATGGGACTTAAAATTGATTTTTGGTCATCTACACATTTTTGTTTGGGTATTATCAAAATGTGGCTACCACATGGTAAAATCATTTTAATGTACGTATTAATATGATATGACCCAATACATTGTAAGGTGTTTGTCCAAATTATAACACTAACCACGACTACTAAACTAACCAAAATCAACTACAATACAAGTATTATAAAATTACGGACATCAACTTCAAAATATTTAAGTTCGGTTTTAATTAGCTCGACCACAAACACCATCTCACATAAAAAAAAACTCTTTAAAAGGTTAAAATTACTACAACCACAAACAAATAAACAATCATTGTTTCACACATTTCGAAGCAAAAATGCCAATAAACAAAGGATTTTGAAATTTTAAAAAATACGGAGGTACTAACCATTTGGAGGAGAGAGGTCTAGAACTTTCCTAACAAGATGGGACCATGGATTGTCGTCGTTTTGAGCCATCATAAAGGAACAGAAGATGAGAGAGAATTGTGTTAAAAATAACCTTTTTGAGAAAGATGGCCCACTTGAAGAAAAGCGATAAAGTGGAGAAAAAGATAAATACTTGGGAAGAATAAATACAAGTTAACAGTTCCCGGAAGGGTGTTAAATACACCAAAAGAAAAAAAGGGGGATACAAAGCGCCAAAAGGTACAATTACTATGATACGGTTCCTCGAATTTGTGCGAATGGGAAGTTAAAAGAAGTTTGAATTTGTTTTCTAAAGGGTAATAATGGGCCATGATGGTTTATTGTGTTGTTTCCATAATGTTATGTGGACATAGCATTAGTCCGGTGGCCCACTTCTGTAATTTCATTCTAAACTATAAAATGTAGAGGGTTCGAGATTTAATATTACCGTGTGTGTTTTTTTTTTTTCGGAGGAATTTAATAATACCGGTTGTTAACTAAGGTTCTACTACATTTTCCAAATATGTAACTTATACATGTTGGACTCAACTTGTATATTGACGAGTGATAATGGGCCTTAAAACTTATTTTTGGTCAACTACAGTTTGTTTGGGCATTATCAAAATGTGGGTGCCCACATGGTAAACTCATTTGATGTACGTATTACTATGATATGGCGACCCATGGTAAGGTGATGTCCAAATTATAACACTAACCACAACTACTAAGCTAATTTTACGGATAAATGGTTGTTATCTTCTACCTAAGGCAAGTCGAAAAACACCATTATAGTGTGGCGAAGTAAACAACAAGCTCGACCTAAAGGCATAGATAATTTCGATTCTTTTGTGGTTACGCTTACACAAACAAGAGCGAATTTTAATTTCATGAACCCTAATTAATTTCAAATAAAATCTAAATGAGGACCCTAATTGTCCACAAATACCATGCTCGCCAGTTAATTGAGGTATAAGGGTATGATTAAATATAAATTATATAAATATATGCGTATACATGTTGAACTTAATAAAATTTAAGTGATAAATATGTACCAAATTTTTTAATGAATTAATATTTCGTATGCCATAA